>SJJU01004174.1:0-20516 GCA_012932125.1 Conopomorpha cramerella | reverse complement strand
ATCAGAAGAAGCTTACTCATTGTTCCGGGTAATACCTCTGCCTATCAAGATTGGAGAAGAAACTGTTATAATCAAAACAACATCGAAATACCTGGCAACGAATTTCAAGAAGAACACGTACCTATCTACCACTGAAGATAGACTCAGATCATGCACGCAACAGAAAGAAGACAACTATATTTGTCACAACAACATTCCAGTCTTCAACTTACATAACAGAAAGACGCCGTGCGAAGCAATTTTACTCGGTCACCCAACGACCTTGCCCTGTGACGTCACGCGCACTACGTGTACTGAGCAATGGATCGAGTTACCCCCGCCGAACAGCTGGCTGGCGATTTGCTGCGAAACATGCAACGTACGAGCGATATGCAACACCGATATCACTTCCCACTCGATATCCTCAACTGCGATCGTCAACCTGGAGCCAGGTTGCCTGATACAATCAAACGACTTTACTATCTACGCACACAACGAGTATACAAGCAACGCGAACATCCAATACGAATTCGCTACACCAGCCCTGAACTCAAACGTCAACAATATCGTCAACCTGACCTACTCAAAAATCCCATACAAACTACCCTTGGATACTGCTGCCAAGAAGATACTTGAAGAAAGGATAGACTACCAAAAACATCGTGAAATATTACCTTCCACAATAACCAATCACGATGTACATCAGTATGCTGCGATCTACACTATTTCAACCGTTTTGGCGGTGCTGAGTCTTTTTTTTGCTGGCGAAGAAGCTTTCCTGCGCTTACAACTGTCGTGCCGCAAAGGGTACGAGAGCCCAAGGAGAAATGGAGATGCATCCAGTGAAGCATGCCCCAAGGACAAAGACAACACTCAACGTGGACGAGCCGCCGCGGACTACTGCTATTGGAAACTCATCTGGAATCAATAATTTAGCTTTTGAATTTGATGAAATGTAATTACTCACTTAGTTACCTATGTACTGGTGTAGTTTTCTCGATAGCTTTTCTCATCTCTTTTCTCGATAGCTTTTCTCATCTCTTTTCTCGATAGCTTTTCTCATCTCTTTGGGGTTCCCAAGATGTACGATCCGTACATAAGAATAATGATACTTTAGCATTTTAGCCATGTCAACGACTTGTGTCGTTGATCTAGTTTATAACTAACCTTTGACCAGTAGCAAAAATATCATGACACAGCTGACTTAGGATTTAAGTATTTTGTATGTCGCACGTACTGCATAATTTGCTGACTTAGAACTCATAAATTGCCTTTGCACATGAACAATGTGTGGTAGTACTCAACAATCACCGAAGCTATCGAGGAGACAACACCAACCAACCTTCAACTGTACCTACCGTCTAGGAAGATGAATAAACGAACTTGAAACCTCTACCAAATGTACTTCTTCAATACAACGGACAACAAGCTGCAACTAACTTCAACCTCTTGTAATGTACGGATCAGCCAGGCGAACGACCACTGGACTGTACATCGGGTTTATACAAATATGTTAAAGTGGGGTATCAAATGAAGGGACATTTAAAATCGAGGATTTTTTAAAATTTTCAATTAATACGTAAGGTAAACAGCGTCCCTTGTGAGACATTTGCGCAACTGAGTGTGACAATTGTTAATGTAAAATTGTTATTGGAACCTTTTTCAACGGGATACCGTATCCCCACAGTCGCTAGCTCAACACCGTATTCCATATCATAGCAACATTCTCAGTATTCTGTTACCTAGGAGATGTGGTACACGTCCCTTTATCGAAACCGATATTAAATTTCGTTCGTCCGAACGACTACGAGGGGTGAACGGCCCCGTAGCTGCTACGCGCGTAGTCTCGCGTAGCCGCGTAGTACTGCGCCCGAGGCTGTACATGAGCTTGAAGAAGCCTATTACTGAATTGAGAAATCTCCCTGAAAACAATTATCAACATTTTTGAAACCGAAGTGATTACGCTGATTAGCTTCAATGTTGTATTGTATATCTCAGTAAAAACATACAACTTAACAACTTACTAAATCGATATAATATTATTATGTATTTATAATGTTTATAATTTATTGTTTGTAAAAGTTTAACTGCTTATGTTAATAAACGATTGTTTGAATTTGAATAGGTACCCTTATTGAGTATTCATAGAAATGTCCATGCCAATGTATAAGATGAGGAGGGAGTCCGGGCGGCCGCGGGCCCCGGGCGCGCTCGCCGGTGCCGCGCCGTGGAGCCGCCAATCATTGCCTTTTTTCATGCCGGTCTTATTAATTGTTATGCAAATAACCCTTGCCGCATTAAAAACCTTTATTTTCATGCAAACTCATTGGAAAGCTACTATCACAAATAGAAAACAACGGAAAATGAAGGGCTCAACGAAATGATACACATAGTATTTGTGCCTTTTAATCCCAAAACGAGGCAGGCCGAGAGAATATCTAATAGCTAATGCCCATGATTTACCAAGATAAGAAAACAATTTTCCTTCTACGTGTTTTGTACTCTCCCTGAGCCATCGTTTATGCTGTTGCGTCGCCGCCGCCGCCGCCGCCTCCGCCCGGCGCGGCGCGAGTATCCGCTCGTTGGTCGATTTCATTACTATGTAATACGGCTCAGTTAGGGTAGGTTCAGACTATTCAGTGCTCAGATGATGTACTGTACACATCCCACGAGCCTACCTTCGAGTGTTCGCAAAAACTGTTGTTCTTGCGGTTCGCGCAAATAGCTCCAGATGTTTGTGTGTTCGAGGTCGTCTGCAGATGTGTAGCGATTCCGAGCCTGTGTTCTTATGCGTATAATCGTAACAAAATTAAAAAAAAAGTTCTATGGTTAACATTTTCAATCCGAGAAAATGTCTCTGCCGACCTAGGTTTAATAACTAACTTTAGTTAATACACAACGATGGTCTTATTATTAATTACTACGATCACTATGAGAAGACTTTATTTAAAAGTAGTCGGTATTTTTTCCCTATTTTATTTTTCAGGAATAATATGATTAAACACACTCTCCGAAACATGTATGCACAAGCCTTTACCTACATGTGTCGGCAGAGGAATCTCTGGCGACCGCAGCGCGCCGCCGCCGCCGCAAATACACGCAATAGGCGGCCTCACATCACATAAACCCGTGGCGCATTCCAGCGTGGCCGGGGCCAGCTGTAGCGCTGGTCAACTGATGTAACTCAAAGCGCCGCACAGGTAACCGCTAACCGCCGTTTGCCTCCATAAATTCACCTCAGCCTGATGAAATTACACGTCGTGTAATTGTAAATAATGTTCGATTTGCTTTACACGGGCGCTGGTTCAGGCGGTTAGCGTTACTGCTGCAGTGCAGAGTTTCAAATGAAATGTTGCTTTTTGCGGGAATGTGAATGTAGAGCGTTGAGGTTTATCCATTACAGGACAAAATAATAATAATAAAATATTTATTCCAAAAAGAATTATTACATAGTTATGTAAATGATACTACAATTTGTGCATCAGATGACAATAGTTGTTACATAGAAATAACGACTTAAATAACGGCTAAAGCCCTGTTGTCTTAGGATAAGTAGTTAGCTTTTGTGAAAGAATATATTTTAGTACTAGTTACTAGATATTCACATTAGTAAAAATGACTAGCTAATGACTAGAAAAAATACCAATACTTGCGAAGTTACATGTTAGCTGTATTAATGCTCATGGTGAATCAATGCCAAAAAGTACTACATTTTATACATACTCGTACCTATGTCCAGCAGTGGACAAGTATGGGCTGATGATGATGATGATGATGACTACCTTTTTTCATTACTATGAACATTCGTTCGAAAAGACGAAATGTTCAAATTTCGCAGATAGCGTGCTCTAGCTCAACACTTATAATAAGGTTGCACAGTCAGGTGATGGCGGCGAGTCACGTCTCTTGACAGCGGCAACACTCGCAGCTGTGATATTATAGTACAGCTGTCCCGGCAAACATTTGTTTTTCCATAATAAGTTCGCTTCGTACCCCCGTGTATTGGGAGAAATACAACTGTTAGATGCATAAAACATAGCACATGCACAATAACGCAACGCATATAAAATTTGGTGAAAACCGGTAAATCCGTTTCGGAGGAGTACAGTAACTAACATTGTGACATGAAAATTTTATATATTAGATAATTATCTCTGGTTTGTAGATGTAGGGCCTTACTAATAATGGCGGAATCACTATTTCGAAGATACACAAAGCTCAACTTACCTTGTCAGTTGTATGTTAAATACGGAATAACCAGTTCAAGTAGACCTTTAATAACCGTTGTGTAAGTGACAACGCGTTTATTGGTAAGGGGGGTAGATTATACTAATAAAATATTGAGTGTTTTCCAGATGAGGTACTGTTGGTAATGTAAAAAAAAGCCACGATGTTTGATGTAAATATTTGAATACTAGATAGGGCGCTCAACAAAAACCTCCGAAGACACAAATGCCATCATAGAAAGAAAACAATGAATCATGATTTCCCAACCCTTATCCCACACTAGGTGTGGTCGGCGCAACACGTTTCCTTTCGCCATTCATCTCTGTCATTCGTCATGTCTACAGTTACACCTTTCACGCAAATATCATTTTTCAAACAAAACAATGCGTAAAGATACGTAGGTATTTATTTAAAAATCTGTGTATGACTACACGGAATGAACTTTGGATCTCAGTTGATGTTGTGAATAATGGTAATATTAACATTTTTGATGAAAAAAAATCCCGTTTTTAAATGTTCGTGTCGTGCCCTTTCATTTGGTACGCCACTTGAACGAACATATTTGTATAAAGTCGACTTTTTTTCCACACTTTCAAGCCTGATAACTTTTTAACAAATTATCCAATTTCCATTTGATAAACAGATTTTTAATATTATACGTGTCGTGTTCTTTCATTAGATACTTTCACTTGGGCATATTTATTCAAGTTAATTTTTTCTTCCACACTTTCAACCCCCAAAAGTGTGTTTAGGAGCTAAGATGCCACAGACAGACACACAGATACACACGTCAAACTTATAACACCCCGTCTTTTTACGTCGGGTTTAAAAACGAAAGCTATTAGGGTTAATTTCGTCAATCAGAGATAAGGAACAGTCAATATGAGTAATAATACTTGGAAGAATATGCACTTAAACGGTGTGTGCACATTCTCGCCGCGAGAGTGTGAATTGTTGTTCAATGTGGCATGACATATCAATGGGAGCGCAGCAGCCGTGTCGGGGGCAGCTCGCGGCGCGGACGCTGGCGCTGCTGTAGTGCTGTTACTATTTTAAAATAAACTAAACTAGTAGTTTCTACTTATAAATAGATACCCAAATATACGCTACGTCTTTTGTACTACAGTGAAAATTCTTCTTGCTCGCTTTATCCAGACAGGAATTTAGCGAAGAAGTTTAGTTTGTTAACGAAGCCTATTAGGCGAGACAACAAAGGCTCACAGGAAAAGTAAACAAATTAAAGAAGCGACGTTTTACGATAATCTGTGAACGTTTTGCTGATAAATTGGAGACCCTCACCGGCGGCGGCGGCGGCGGCGGCGGCGGCGGCGGCGGCGGCGGCGGCGGCGGCGGCGGCGCGCTGCTAAGCCCATTGTCATTTTATTGCTTACAAACGAAATCAAACAAGTCGGGTGGATTTCTTCAGGGTTTAATGGGATTTGATTATGATCTGACGCATAAGCAGAATATAATAGCCTCTTTGCGTCTCATGGTCTATTTAATATTTTTCAAATACAATTCTCAATATATTTCGCATAGGTTCAGCGTTTTCATTAAAATAGTTTTATTCGACAACGTAAAGTCGCTAAGTTTCCATTCCATCGAGCAGTGAAACGGCGCCGCGGCCACCTGGCTTGTCTGCGGGACTAATGTTGCAGAAAACTTAGACCATACAATGTTGACTTGTTCAGGTACCCAGCGGACAGGGCGGGCAGGGCGGGCGTGGGCGGCTTGTATCAATTACAAGTTACGTCTCGAGGGCTCTGTGCAAGCGCCAGAGTGTTCCACTCACAAACAAACATAAGACCTATCGGAACAACCCGAGCTCGCAATCACAGGCGAACTTTCAGCCTAATGGCGGACTTCACAACAGAACGTAAAATAACTTCTCGGTAATACATAATACTCAGCGAGCATTACTGAGACGTACTTCACTCGAGAGGGTATTTTCTGTCCCGATACTTGTAAAACTCGTTTGTTCCGAGAAAATCCTAAATACATATTTGTTAATATTTGAGGCTTTAGGTCCCACGATCCGCATTATTATTTGAATATATTTTATCATCCATGTTTTGGATAGAAATCAAATAATAAGATTTACAAACACAGGACAAATATTAAGTAGGTAGGGTTTAACAAAACTACTGTACGATTGATTTCTATTCAATTTTATATATTCCCTATGGATTTTAATAACTGCTAGACATATACCTCCTCCAACTCCGACTACACTTTCAGCTACACTGGCCCATCCCGGGACATGGCCCGCACCACCAAGTGCCGACGTCATCCCCGCTCACTGCTCGGCTCGTAGTCGGCGGCGACCTCCGCCCGCCGTCGCCTCGGATGCGTGCAACTGACGTGCTCGGCTTTCCGTTTATTTAGTGGGGCAAATTGTTGGCCAACGTTTTTATTCTCTTTTGGTGCGCCAGTAGTTTAATTGTCGGGTAGTTGGTCTGCCCTCGGAACGTTCTGGCGTGGCGAATAATTATTGATAATAGTTTTTCTATTATTTATTTTTGTTCTAGCTGATCCAGCAAACTTTTTTTTACCAATATAAAATAACAAAGGTAAGCTTGTATTTGATTATATTCACACCTTTATACCCGGTGAACAATATTGAGTTATAGCATATATGTTATTCTAGTTTATAAGCTACAACGCTGCCAAGTTTCATTAAAATCATTCCAGTAATTTTTGCGTTAAAGATGAACAAACATCTATCCATCCAAACTTTCGCATTTATAATATTGTTACGATATTTTCTTTTACTTTTCGGCCCTAGATTACTCAGTAAGACGTACCGTTACATCTTTGCATTAGGGATAGCGACATATTGTTTTCTTCTCACATGGTGTCAATATTGTAAGATCATAACCTTTGTTTGATCGTGGACTCAGTTGTACATTGTTTAAGTGTAGTAATTAGTACCGCGGTCCTCCGTCTCATGTGTGTGTGTGTGTTGTGTAGTCATCGCCAGCTTTGCACGAGGCGGTAATCACGCCGCGGTGTGCTATTCATGTTATCTCTGAATTCTGTGGAGCGTCTATATCGGAGCCATTGAGGCGGGCAGCTCGGCGCATCGTCCCGACAATAGAATGCAACCCGGCATAGAATTCCCCAATTCCTGTTTCCCAATAACTATCAGCGTCTATGCCATTATAAAGGAATTATTGTTCAGTTATCGACGTGCCTCAATAACATTCCGTGAATATTATTAGAAAAATATTATTACAATTCACGCCTTTTAATCCCAAAGCGGGGTAGGCAGAGGCACTTGCTAAGCAAATGTCCACGGTTCACCAAGCGTATTTAATCCAACGTGACAGGGGGTGAGCCCAACTTTAACCTTACAGGTTTCATCACGACAAGAATAATATTCTAATTAATAATATGAAAAAAGTAGTAAACGGTTTTTAGCAAAACTTGGTGGAATACATAGACTGATTTAAGACGTGTGGTGTGCTTTAACGGCGATGGGCTCACTCCCTGTCACGTTGGGTTAAATACGTTTGGTGAACCGTGAGCATTTGCTTATTAAGCAAGTATTTGTTTATTTATTTAGTCACTTCAACCATATTAAATTCCACAATCTGTGTCATAATGTTATGCTGGTGATCATTATTCTAGAAGCCTCATTTCGTCTTGTGTCAGGAAACGTCTTGTTGCTATAATAACTTGTCACTTAAATTGATGTATTGTTCCGACGCGGCATTTCAGCGCTCGATTTTGTAGGTAGGTACCTTGACAGCCAAATTGGCAAACAGTTTTTAACTTTTTAAACTTAGATTTCACACAAACTAGTCGCAGTATTCTGGTCTGAATAGTTTTAACAAAGCGGGTGCGCTGATATGAAACAAATAATCACATAAAGACACGTTGGCTCATAAACTACCTGTCCCACAGGAGAGTCATAGATTACAGCACATCAGTGTCCCTTTGATTTTCTTCAAATTCCAAGTTTTGTACCTCTTACAACAATTACTTTTTGCCCTTCTGTTCAAAGCCATAAGGACGACAATTGCTCGAAAAATATGAGCTACGCTCTCAGTTGAGATCGAATTAAATCGCCCAAACTTATGGTCGGTCGTTTCAGGTAATGAGAGTTTCGACCTTTATTGTGGGAATTTAGTTTTCATTGTGGTCGTAACAAAGTCGTTTTTTGTCTAGTGGTGTGTTTGTAAAGTTTTTGTTTAATGAAGGTGTCCTGGTGGGCTGCGGCGGGAGCGGGCCGGAGCGGGCCGGAGCGGGCCGGAGTGGGCCGGAATGGGCCGCACAGAATGGGAGTGATCCGACGCGCGACTAACCCTCTGTAACGTTGACAGATCACTTTTTTGTTGTCGCCCTCCCGCTGCTGTTTGTTTATCTTGGATTGATTTTCAGACCCTGAACGACGCTCACAAAGAGACACTCTGTAAGCTCGCTATTTTATTTTAATCTTCCAACTGAGTAAACAGCGCCCGGGAACAGCGCAATATTGATAGGCTTCACAGAACGTGACCTATTTCATGGTAAAATAAACAAATGTTTTATTATAGGAAAACACAACTTCACATAATTAGTACAGAAATTGGTTAGAAAATCCGCAAATCGGCGGTGAGCAGTGCGGGGGGCGCGATCTCGACATTCAATAAACGCTTTTTGAAAACTCTTCACATAATTATTATTTTGAGAGCTAGGCAGAGCTTCGCTCTTTGATGTATATTCATCACTAGCGGCCCGCCCCGGCTTCACACGAGTGCAATGCTGATGTTGTAGACTGGTGACTGAGAGTTTATCTACTACATTGTGAATGTATTACACATATTACTGTTATTATAAACTTTCATCTGGAATCACCATATCTATTAAAGACAACCGCATGAAAATTAGGTGCGTAGTTTTGAAGATTTAAGCAGACTGACCCGGCAAAGAACGTTTGCCGGGTCAGCTAGTCATTTATATTAGCAATAAATGCGTCGCTACGCGGTCACACCTACACTAGCAGGTACCTACTCGTACACTGTTCGCTGTAGACTACTGGAATCGAAGAGCAGACCACTTAGTTACATACACCCAAAGATTACCTGAAGTTTCGAGCCAGGGCTTGTAATCAGTTAATAATTAAGCGTTTTAACAGGTTTCCGAGCCTTATTTCGAGCACCTTTGACATGCGTGACAAAGTAGACTGTAGCAGACATTTCATAAAAATATTCCTTGCAATAATCGTATTCCGTGTGGGAATATTTTCAGTTTATCATTTGAACGAGTAGCATTGACAGTGCTTATCTGTCTGTTTACGTGTGTAAGATGTGTTCCAGTCGGCTGGCGGCGGCGGCGGCTGTGGGGGCGCGCGTGTACCGCTCGCCGCGGTACGGTCAGGCGCCCGGCGCTCTCGCTTTCCTTTTGTACGCGGCGAAATGGAACCGACCCTGTATTGTTACAATCGTTGTGTGACGGGAAAAGTGTAATCGTTTTTTTAGTACAAATTCAATCTGATTTTATTACCCTCCGGAGCAAATTAAACCCAAACATGAGCGAATTGTTGATTTTGAGGCAAAATAGGTGATAAGAAGAGTAAATGTACGCTATCGTGAGTAAACTTCGCTGCCCAATACTTACAAAGTAAAATATAGCAAAATAATATTGTTATTTGTTCACACAAAGCGTTCCAGAGGGCGGCCGACGACCGCGACTCGGTCGGTTTATGAAATTTGTTGCCGAAATTCCTTTATTTAAATAGTTTTCGAAAGGTTCAGAGCTTGTTTAGGACCGTCACGTCCTTGTAATGGAGATGCATTGAATTTAAGATGTATTTATAAGAGTGGCTCTACTAGGGGTTTGTTTGAGACTCTCCTTATAAAGCGTTTCAAAGAAACATCTAATCTATCTAATAAATAAACACTTTCTAGAAACTATAATTGAAGATACTAGTTTTATCCCATTGCACGGCATACAATATTGACAAGGGACTGCCTAATAAGACGATGGGCGGAAATAGTTATCGCTAACTTATCACCATTTCCGTTTATCAGAAACCCGGTAGATAGCACGTCTTCGCAGTTGCTGTCCAATAAAATTATTTCACGTAGTCGAGTCCTTAAATGTCCACACAACATATTGTACAGTACTTAATGAACGGAAGTAGAGAGTGTCACAGGAGCACTCTAATTAAAAAGTTTTGCATCACATAATGTTCCCAATATCCGGCTCGCGCGGATCCAAACACAAACTTCTTTAATTTGCGTTAATCTGATCGCGAAGCAAGCTCGCACAATGAGTGAGGCGGCCAGTCACGCCGGATTGCACGGCGCACAAACTCCGCGACAATTTTAATAATTGTGGAAGTTTGTCACACTGATGGAGCCGAAGAAGGCGCGGGCTCGCTCCGCCGACGGTTTGCTAAATTAATTATTATATTTTTCTCTTCTCACTTTGGATTTGGCGAGTTGCAAAATGCTCGAGTTAATTCGAAAAGTTTTTTTAATAAGTGCGGACCGCTTGCCATCGGCGAGGAACTTAATGGCAGTTTTTTTTATTTTGATTATTTTGAGTTCTTCATCTAGGTCAGGGATGTACTGTTCTGGGATTGAAAATAGCGCACTAATAAACAGAGTCAACGAATAAAAGTGTTTTAATGCTTATTATCGCATTAGGGGTAAGTAGGGTTAGTTAATCGTGAATGTATATCAAGTATTTAACTATGATTTCATGTTCTCAGCAAATACTTATACACAATTTATCGCCATACTTGTTTTAAAGCGAATAAATCTTGACTCCGTGTTTGCAAAAACAACTGACTGCGGAAGGGTCCCTAATGTCCGTCACTATTATCATTAGTTCGTAAGTTACCTGTTACTGTTCGATAATCGTATCGAATGGGATCGCGCATTCCTGGAAAATTGTTGGACATTGATACCTATCTTTTTTGTTTGTTTTCGGAGTGTCTCATCTATATCTGAGGTCCTAAAGCGGCGAGAAAAGTTAGTAAGCTATATAACTAAACGAGGTCATATTCGAGGCATTATAAGAAAATATTGGGTTAAAATGTGCACCAGCCTGGCCTTAAATCATCGTATGCAAGTCACCCCAAGGGAGTAAATTTAGCTTAAATTTTTTTTATGACAGATACATTTTCGAAAGTCATAGAAAAATGTTAAAAAAATGCAGTTTCATGGATTAACCCTAGCTTAAGCTACTATGTAGTAATAGGGCGCTCCCTGGCGTCGAAAAGCATTTATAATTTGTTACTGTTGTAGCTACGTTAAATCCATTGCGTTTTCAACTTAAACCCATGCCATTTTGAACCTCAATAACTCAGAAATCGAAAGTTGCCCACCTAATGGTTTCTTTGCAAAAGTGATCCCTGGGATGGCAGTATATGGTTTTTAGAAACGTCTGCCTTTAATTTGCACCTGTTATATTGCAACCCATAGTTAAATTTAACAGAGGGTCAGGGATGCGAGGATGCGAGGTGTAGAGCAGAGCCGACAGGGACAGATGTCCGTCAATAGTCAAAGTATTAGACACATGAAATTATGATCATAATTAGTATCCTGATGATATGAAGATGTTATATAATCTTTGGCTACAAGTTGAATATGTTACCTACAAGTAGCTGAATAGTATGGCTACAATAAATCCCTACTAATATTATAAATGCGAAAGTTACGCTGTCTGTCTGTCTGTCCGTCTGTCTGTTACGCTTTCCCGCTCAAATTTCTTAACCTATTTTGATGAAATTTGGCACAGACAATCTTTAGGCCCTGGGAAAGGACATTTACATTTACGGCTACTTTTTATCCCTATCCTGTGGGACGCGTCACTAAATAGAGGGTGTTATAGTTTGTATGCAATACTGAAACAACGCGAATGAAATCGCGGGGCGTCCTCTAGTAATCATATAACTTGGGTAAAAGATGACAATAACCTTTCCTGGATGGACATTAAGGAATCTTCTTCGGTTGGTTTCTCCGAGAGTACCGGATACTCTCGCTTTCCTTACTCTCTAAGAACCTACTTGGAAACTTTTCCGAGAAACGTAGATAGTTTATTTCACTAACTCGAGTGTCCCGCAATGGGTGTGTTCACGTGACCAGATTATGGATAAGGCCCTCCTTGGGCTCTTTGCGTAGTTGGCATGTTTGCTGGACTGATTGTCAATTTAGTTTCCGGGCCATGGCAAGGACATGCGGGTTGGCCCTTCGCGACATTCATTACTACTCATTTCATGTCCTAGTTATTGGTAGCTAGAAGAAATGCATATACCTAAAATTCTTCACAACTTCAACTTTATTGTTGTAAGTAAATTTTAAACTTAATTAGTTTAACCCTTAATCAAACAATGGCCAGTATATTGCCACTTGACCAACACATACTTTGAACCTTATTGAATGTCTTCACTGGAATTATGTAAAGATTTCACAGAAGTTATCCGAAAATAATCACATAAGGTACGTAGCACTATAGGACATATACATACCTATTTGAACATTGAAAAATAATTTCACATTGTACATTTTACCACATTTTACGTAAACATCACCCGAGTATATGTGATGGATTTTTAATAACAAACGTCAATAGAGTCCAAAATACATCATAAACATACTTAACCTTGCCTGATTAAGGGTTAAGGGAGATTAGTAATAATAAGTCATGGAAGAGCCTGATCCCGCAACACAGGCAAACCTATAGCGGTATCAGTGTCCTTACATTGTAACATTGTTCTCTAATAAGTACTTTCTATTTTTTTTCCATTTTGTTACTTTAACTGGGTCTATTGCTCTTTCACTGTAGATACACCTACATAGTTATACAGTTTGGAATGTTCAGGCAAGTACAAGGTGAACCTCGATGAAACTTTATCTTATTATGCGTGAAGAATGTCACGGCTCGCGAATGACGCGATCCTGTAACCGCAATTTAACGACAAGAAGATTAACGTTCGGATCTTATTAAATTCCTGGCGACGGGCAAAAGTTAATAGATACCTACGATTTTTTTGTTACCAAAATATTAGTAGGTATCGAGAACATGCTAATTGCTACATATTGTCGGATGTTCAATTATTATTACTTAGAGAAACTGTACGTACATATAATTGGCAATTACAAAAACTACTTTGGGTTAAGTAAGTCACTAATACCTACTATACAGGGGAAAAGAAAAGTAACTCGATTTTTTCTAAACCATAGACAACAAGATAAACACATGAGAACAATAAAAGCAATGTGTCGTGGATCTCAGCGGGATCGATATAGACAAACAAGTGCTAAAATAAACTGTTATTTTTACTGTTTTTGTGGAAGCCGCAGCATAGATTTTTTCGATTTATCTGCTTAACATTTCTAAAAGTTGGTAATTGCGTTTGGCATTAAATATTACATACGATTAGGAAATACTCACTAAATCAATGTAAGTATTATTATTGAAACCCCAACGTGGGAAATACTAATGCGGTATCAGTATATGATGTACAAAAGTCACCTCTTCTGTTGAAGTGTAAGTGCTCGGTGTTCAGAGTTTTACAAAGCTTTGTATGTGTTGGGGGACGAATCAGCGAGTCAAGAGGATTCTTGCTTTCACTTTTCTTTCTTTTATATTGTTTTGCGCTTTAGAGGTTATCGGGCCCCTTATTGGTCGAGAACAAACAAGGTTGAGAACTTTACTCTGACTTTTTTCCTAATTTCTATGTGTGTCTATACATTCTCCAAACCGGAGGCAAAATCACTTTTCAAGCCCTCATTATCTACCATGTTGATGTTCATGATGGTATGTATTTTAATCGTCAACACTTTCATAATGTATTCCTGAGACGTTATTTCATAAAGTTGAGATAGTTTTCATTTTCCGAGAAAGCTGAGAGTAAGTGAGCAAGTATGTTTACCTTGGCGGGCTTCCACGTGCCGGACTCCGGGTGCAATCAGCCGCCGCCGCCGCCGCCGGCCGCGCCCGGGGGACAGTGTCGCAGTGTGCAGGACACACACGCCGCCAGCCGCTTTCTTCACGAGCTATGCAACCACATCTACACAACACATGGAAACATACACGCTTAGGAAAAACTCGCGTTGATATGGATTATATAAAAAAGAATTGATGTTCGTTAGTCACACTAAAACTCGAGAACTACTGAACCGATTTCACTAATTTGGGTCTAGGATCACACATTTCTTCCAATATATGGGGTAACGGCTGGACCGATTTGGCTAATTTTGGTCTTCAATTATTCGTGCAAGTCCAGGGAAGGTTTAAAAGGTGTTTTTCATCCAATGAACGAGGTACAAAGGCTACTTCCTATGGCAAAACAAAAGTTTGCCGGGACAGCTAGTTAGTAATATTTTCTTCTATATACTAGGTCTATTGAAAGTTTATCTCTAAGAAACTAGAGACTAAAAAAAGCAATTGAACTGACACATGTATCTACGTATATAGATAGTTAACGACAATTTGCGGCTGATCAAAAAATACCTGTTTCAAATTAACTTTATTGAACGACGCGGGAAACTCAAAGGCCATCCTAATGAAAATGCTGTTTTCCCCAAAGGCGGAGGACAATGATATCGTAAAAAAAACCGACAAACATCCAATCTACAGGCAGAGTGCACCCCTTTCTGTGAGAAAATAACCGCAGAACCATATAGAATAGATTTCTCGACGGGGAAAAGAATTGGTGAAAAATGCTAGAATAGAATGTACACCCTCTTTCACTTCCTGAAACAGATCACTTTGATGACGGCGGCGCTTTCAAAAGAGTTTTTCACGCCCAACTCATTATTGCCGCATCAGTACACGTCTCAGTAAGAGTAAAATAACGTGTACGGCGAAGTCGCACAACCAGGAGGCGCCTACATAATGAGACAATCCCTATTTTACACTCAGCACAGCTTAGGCAAAACAACAAGACTGCATAACCTTTAGCAATGTCATCCTTTCTTCTAAAGTAGACCTTATACATAGGTGAATTGAAGGACTCGAACTTTTCCAAGTCTCTGGACAGTGTTTACCCTCACCAAATGTATAACCCTTCTGCCGATTACATTTTGAATCAAATACTGGGGTTTCGTTCTCTAATATTATAAAAGTGAATGTAGATTCGTTTGTTACGTTATCACAAACAGGCCCTACCAACCAACACATGTACATACTTTGAAGGATTTGTTATTACGGAAGTTTGGTACAAATAAATTCAAAATCTACTAGGCGGGATTCGATAATTATTCTTTCATCATTATTCCTGAGCAACGAAGGCTATTTTTTTATCTTATAATTCCCACGGGAACGTGATAAAACTTTGCGGATTCACGGTAAATCTACTCAATATGATTGTTCGTCTCGTGTCGGGGTCTAGTCTCAGTTGTTCGGCAAATTTAGTTCGGTGTTAAACAAAAGTCAATCTTTATATGTACAGAAGAAAGGCCGTTTTAATGTTGAATCTATTAAGACATGTGCCAAATTGATTTGTTACTTTGACACCACCAAATAGAGTATATTTTACATTAACCATCGGACAAAATAACCGTACTGCTGAGACTCGACCCGTGTCGGTCATTTGTGTTTACGAGTATATGCCAAAAGTAACGATATAAGTATATGTTTTCGATTAAATTTAATAATATATTCTGTCGTGGATATGACTTCGTCCCAGAGTGTGTATTCACTAGATCACACTTCATCAGAGTTACCGGTACGGGGCTTCATTATTATCAATTTATTGAACGAAATTCTGGAAATCATTGGCCCAATATATCCTCCGAATCACGCGGTGCAATCAAACTATTTTCAACAGACAACATTTGCATAACCCGCTATCTCAGACCAAACAGAAATAGACTTGCAAACCGCGTCACACCGTCAGTTTTATTTGACAGTTTGCGTCCAGATTTACCCTACTATAAACCAAGGGACATTACTCTCTTTCAGTCTTGCATTTTTTTTTCATATTGTTGTCTCGTTTTATTCTAAACGTCAAGTTAGTTTTACAAGTCTAGTTGGTTCTGGTGTGAGCTACCCTAAATTAAAAAAAAAATTTTTTTTGCTAGTTGACCGGTTTCGGAAACTTTTGTACTACGCTCGGTCAGGAAAATGTACCTACTACCACGAAAAGTTTGAATTTCGTATAAATGTCATTAATTAGATAAGAAGGATACATTTTTTCGTTGTTAAACCAAGTGTTACACAACCTCAAGTGTCATAAAACTGAAAGACCACTGCTCGACCAGTCGGTCAACCCATCATACATACCTACTTATTACCTAAATTAAACATGTAGGTATAAATACTAAAAAGTATCGTGTCGAACGTGTGTAAGACTTGCATGTAGGTTCGGAATACGAGTGTTCCAGCTACTTTATGTTGTACAGGATTTATTATTGAGTGCAGTGAGACAGAGTCGCTCGAGGCAGCGACAATATCTTGAACACAGTGAAGCACAAACACAATAACTTGTCCGCGGTCGTGTCTTGCAGCAGATGCTTTGTACTGTACTATGTTATACATTTGATATGACCTACTTAGGAAATTATCGTGTGGTTTTTTTACACTAGGTAAGACTGGAGGTTGGTGAACATCACCGTCATGTGGACTGCCCATTACAGTATGCCGGTTTTACAAAGTTTTCCTTCACCTTTCTTGTTACACACAGTTAATTCATGATGTGCCAGCCTCAGCGCTTAGAATAATAAATTTATGTCGTATTGCTATAGAAATTAGGTGTAAAATGTATCCTGAAACTAATACTAATAGTACAAGTTCACGTTATTCCAAGTAAAGGTGTTCATATCTGTCTTACGGGAGCCGGGGAGAGGCAGGCACGGCATCTGCGAAATTAATATTTAGAAAAAGAGCGAGGAATCCTCAATTCGTAATTAAATTTCCAACATAATTAGGAAATAATCCGTCGGTAAATTAAAATTTTTGGCCGCAAAATTGTATGTCAATTCTCGAGAGCGGGCGAATTCTTATAACTTCCGTACTTCAATATAAACACTTTGTGCTGAGCTGGCGTACCGCATGTACTGTCTCTATTCAGAAACAAGCCCACCGGCTGTAACGGTGTATCTCTCGTGTGCTATTTGTGATATTCTTTCTTTACGAAAATGTTATAACATTACAGGTTATTAATGTCAAGCAGTTAATTACCTAATACTATTTGATCCAATGGGTGTCATCACAACATTCCTTAGGTCAATTAGTTTTGTACAAGATAGTATGGTTTTCAGAATGCGGTCGGCGGCGTACGACCGGCGGCGCGAGCAAGCGCATCGTGGGCGGCGTGGAGGCGTCGCCCGGCGACTGGCCCTTCCTCGCCGCCATCCTCGGCGGGCCTGAGGAGGTGTTCTACTGCGCCGGGGTGCTCGTCGCCGACCAGTGGGTGCTCACGGCCTCGCACTGCGTCGGCAAGTGAGTACACTGATGCTATTTGTTGTTGACTTTCATCTTCTAGCAAAGAGAAGAGCCTCAGGAAGAAAAAACATTTTTTTTTTCAATCATATTTACGCTATACAGTACATAAACCAAAGCTTAAATAGCTACCGCTTATAGTGCCTTTGCCTATCCCACTCAGAGTTGTTAGACATAAATCTTGAAAATAATAAGTGGAAGGCATGTGTGCTGAGAGCAAATTAGAATCGTAAACATTATTTATAAGCAATAATCGTAAGTACGAAATTACCTTTACCAAAATAGGCGAGGTTTATTTTCCTTTATAGCACGCCGACTGCGCAAGCGGTAATAAACTCTGTATAATCTACGCTGACTTTACATTTCTGCAACTGGAGGTTAGGGTGTCCCGACACCAATTATATTTTTATTACAAAATCTACTTACCTACTTGATTTATTCAAGCTTATGAAAAATTGGCGCACCGCTCGATTATGTGTCACCTGGGTATTAAAGTATTTGAGCGGTCCGCTTAATTTTGCTCGACATTGACAGTTTAAAGAAAAATTCAGCAGTATCCCCACGTGACCAACAGAGTTTTGCTCGTGTGTGTTGCAGCCACTCGGACGTGACGGGGTGGACGATCCAGCTGGGCATCACGCGGCGGCGCTCGCACGCCTACTACGGCCAGAAGGTGAAGGTGCTGCGCGTGGTGCCGCACCCGCTCTACAACGTCGGCGTCGCACACGACAATGATATTGCGCTCTTCCAGGTTAATACCTACATGTTGTTGTTGTGTTCCTATGACATCCCAGAGGGCCTTGACAAGATCACGCCATGCTTTCCTGTTGGCCTCGATCCAGCTCACTCCTGCGGCACGCAGTTCACTCTCGACGACCTCTGGCTCTCTCGTGTGGAGGTTGCCACTCGAATGCGATACTGGCATTATCTGATGCTCCTCTTCGAATTGTTTGGCCTATCCATTTCCATCTACTCATGGTGATTTGTTTTCCTATGGGAGACTGGTATGTGATATGTAACCTAATTATTTTCGGGCACTTTCAGACAATGCTGGTATTTTGAAACAGTCCTGTCCGAGCTGTACTTGTCAGTTCTTCTTACGATACTTAACACCTTTCTGAACTGACGTAGCTTTTAAAGTATTTTATGTGAAATTGTGTTTCTTATGCAACATTGTAGTGCTCCATTTTCTATGTCGAAGCAAAGTTTGTAGTCTGTATTGCATTATGAGTTTATCGTGTTTATCTGAGACTGAACTAGGTACTTACAAATGTTTATGTGACACTTAAGTATGGTTGCAGTGGTTCAACAGCTCTGTCCAACTAGAACAACCATGAGTATTTACTAGGGGTACTAGTCTAATATTAAAAAGGGTTGGGTCAAAACTCTCTTCCCTGCGCTAATATGTATTTGACACTTTGCTAAACGATACAAATGATGTCGCTTCTACCGACAAGGGAGAAGGTAAGTTAGACGTTGTAGGACACGTTGATGATGGTGGTACATTGTGTTGGTCAGTTGGCGGAGCGCGTGCGCTACCACGAGCACCTGTCGCCGGTGTGTCTGCCGCCCGCCCAGCGCACGCTGCGCGCCGGCACCACCTGCACCGTCATCGGCTGGGGCAAGCGCGACGACAAGGACAGTCAGTACCCGTCTACCTGCCTACTCACCTTAATATAATAATTCAGAATCTAATTGTACATTATTCTTACTCAGTGGCGTGCACGGGCTTTTACGACAAGGTAGGCAATGCTCCCCAAGGATTGACACCTATGTATAGGAAGGTTTGTCTTTACGAAATATCTAGAAAAGGTACCTACCTATCTATTCACCCACAAAACACAGGGCCTTAGTTAGCCTATGTCGTGAGTACAACAAAAGATGATCAAGCAATAATTCTATTATTAGGTCGGGTAACCAAGATACTAAGGTAGACAGTGTGTTTTTGCCTATATGGTGTGCACGTCACTGTTCTTACTAGAACCCAATATGGAATAATATCATGGGATATAACGTTATTGTTGTGACGGTTACCTAACTATTAGAATTATTTGATTTCCGATTTCCTGTTTAAGTAAGTAGGCACTGATATTCAATGTTTAACACGGGTATTATAGCGCGAAGATTAACCAAAGATGTCAGCTCGCGACCACGACACATGTAACTGTGTAGAAACGTCGGGCAAACAACGAAGGGAAGCTGAACGCTTATCTTTGGTTAATCTTCGCGATATAATACCCGTTTTAAACATTTAATATCATGTCAGTGCGCGTTTCCTTAAAAAATAAGTAGGCACTGTATTCACTCATTTGAAACAAGCAAAACTATGCAGTAGGTCAATATTCCAATTCACAATCACTGTGGGTCTAGCTACGTTAGCCTATTAAAATGATTTCGTACGTGTTCCTCCTCGTGGAGTGTTGTAATCGTGTGCTGGTGTGTAGTGTCGGAGTACGAGCCGGCGGTGAACGAGGCGGAGGTGCCGGTGCTGCAGCGCGAGCTCTGCAACCAGTGGCTGGAGCACCGCGACCTCAACGTCACCGACGGCATGATCTGCGCCGGCTACCCCGAGGGCGGCAAAGACGCTTGTCAGGTAGGAGCCTGACCTTTTGAGAGACCAATTACTTAGCATTCCATGGATTCACCGTGCGGGTGCCGGGTCCATAGTGTGGTATAAGGAGGAAACTGTGCGCTATTGTTTGGGACTTGCGACCCAAATGTAGGTTTAAGGTGGCCACCTTGCGACGCGTCAGCACTCGCCTTCACCAGTGCCCATGTTCCCCCTTTTACCTATCCAAATCTGGTATGATCCTACCAGTGCCGCTTTTGAAGTTCGTTCGAGTAATGAGCTTACCGAGGCTCCTACTTCTACGGCATAGAGTGTAACCAAGAAGCCGTTCTTGGTTAACTCATTTGTCAAATCAAAGTAT
>SJJU01004173.1:0-22047 GCA_012932125.1 Conopomorpha cramerella | reverse complement strand
TATCCATAATTTTTTTTTTAAGTTTTTTATCATCGTTCCTCGATTTCCTTATCATGGGACCACCGTGGAAATATATTATTTCCAACGAAAAAAAAACATAATCGGTTCATAATCGACGGAGTTATCCGCGAACAAACATTAAAAAAACATAAATGTATACGAATTGAGAATCCTTTTTCTCTGACATCACACAGATTTATCAGATTTAAAGAATACTAGTGATATTCAGATTTCTACTGAACGATGTTGAATATTCGCGAAGCACTTCCCGTAAGTGGGTTCAATTGATTTTACTCGCGATAGGTATGTACACATTGCTCTTCGGACGAGTTAAAGTGAACATCACTATTGTAAGTTGAGCTATTAACATTATCTAACTACAAGAAACACAGGCTCAACAAAGATATCAAAATGTAGAGATTATTCAGTCCGACGTTGGACAAAGTCCGATGTCAGTGTACAGCAATAGGTAGGTATTAATCCAATCATTCGCGGATTTGATAAAAAAAATGCAAATATCTAGAATCTGCGTTATTGATTTAGACAAATATAAATTGTTGAAGATTCTTATTTATTACTAAGTATCTGTCGGATAAACCTAACCGAATCAAAGGTTAACCTAGCCTAATTAAAGGCGATAAATAAGACTAACCTAAATCAAAGGTTATATCTCCCGAGGTTCTGTCTCCAGTACAACATCAGTTCTGAAGTTTTTCCGTAAAAAAGTAACAAATCTACACACTGATATTACCTACATTTTACGTTTTACTCTAAAAGTTCGTAGTAACAAATACACCGTTGCAATCGAAATGTTTATTTTCTAAAGTAACAATTTTATTGTGTCTCATAAAAATCGTAGGCAGTACACGGAACAGCCACCCAGATATTTTCTACATTATAGCGAAAAACAGCGGCGTATATTTACCTGCACAGTATAGCAAAGACTAAATTCTCAAACCAGCTCTCTCTAGCTAAAAAGCCAATTGACACTATTATACACGTAAACATACACACTCGTAATAATTGAATGTCCCACTTTTAATCCTAAATCGGTTAAGTTGGTACTAGTTGACAGCAAGTTTTGCAACTTCGCGATTTTTTTTTTAATTTAGGATTCTTTTTTCTTGTCTCTGTTTTTATTTTTCTGCAATTTTTTTATTGTTTTTTATTGCAAAGTTTTGTCTTTCGTACCTACTCTAGAATTGTGCGGAGTGACTTTCCCTAGTTTCGCCAACTTTTTCGATTTAACGTTAACTACAACAGCCATACTGTGAGCTCAATCAACATAACAACTTAATTTTCAGTTCACAGACGCAAACAACACAGTTAAGTAGGTATTACACAATTCATATATGTACCTTCTGCTATGTCACCTGTAGCAGTTAGCAGAATGTATGTTCTCACTACAATAACGGGAAACGCAACAACGTCTTTCATCCAAATGTGACGCAAATTACTCGTCGGTGAGTTACAATGCATTGAAGGATATCGCTAATTGAAGTATAATATTCAGTCGCGAAGAAATATACATACATACATAGCCACGTCAGCAATTCCCAAAAAGGAGTAGACCGTAGGATCTCAAGGATATTTAGCATAATAAGAGTTAAGAATGTCAATAAGGGCCTGAGTTCCAAATTGCTAGCTCATAGCCTGAATAAACTTAAATCTCCCATAGTCGCACATCCCAGATCAGCATGGGATAGGAGGGAATATGCATATAATCTAATAGAGAATGAAACCTTGCATTGCAAACAGTACATTTTTTTAAGCTGTTGGCGTGTACAGTTGGCCAAGAATCTGCTCTACCACCCTAAGGTTGAAACTCATATGAATGTCATTAGACATGAAGGTTCATTGTTCACTTGTCACAATATACCAACTCAACCTTATTGATGATTTAGTGACACGGGAAGTGTCATCAAAACTGATAGACCATTTTCTTGGCCGACCGTACCTATCGATGGTCTCTGTTTTCACATTTACACTTAGAAACGCTCTTACGGACTGAGAAATATTATATAAAATGTATCAAAGCAATAGAATGTATTATGGTGTGTTCACAGTGATGAGTTCAGTTTACCACATTCAATTAAAAAAGCTTAGAAACCAGCTACTTAACGCCTTTTGATGCCACTGGCACTGTTAGGTCGTGTTACGAATATAAAATAATAATCAATACCTCATAAGAGGAGGAGAGGCGCAGCGTGCAGAAGACTGGAAGGTAGACCCCGCCCACCACGAGACAACTGAGCGCCACGCCCACCACCACCAGCCAGTACTGCGAGCCATAGTTGTAGATTTCCGCCGGGGTGCCCAGGATCGTTACTCCCGATACGTAGCTACAAAGTGATTTTAGAAATAAGATTTATACTAAACAAGCGAATACATAGGAAACTATGAGGTCTCAAATTGCGAATAAACGAAGTCGTTCTTTCAATGGTAGCTGAAAATTATTTTTTTAATAATATCGTTACACACAAGCAGTAATGGACGACGACATCCACGAAATCGATACTGTTGAAATACCTTTGGGGATTTTAGTCTAGTGCATTTTATTTCTAAGAACGCGCGTGACTTCACCAGTAAGAAAGCTGTTGATTTTTTCATATTTCACGAACATTCTGCAATATATCGATAGACTCTCCCCCCGTCACGTTGGGTTAAATAAGCTTGGTGAACTGTGGGCATTTGCTTTAGCAAGTGCCTCTGCCTACCCCGCTTTGGGATTAAAAGGCGTGAAGTGTATTTTTTTTTTATTTTGCAATACGACATAAGACTATTTTATAGAACGTAACGATTCTAAAATTTAGTAGTTAAAAATAAAATTATCTCTATTGAGTACAATTGAGAGCAATGTTTTCAGGTAAAACCTCAAAAATCTCAACGCACAGACGGGGGCAGGCAAATTTGTGGCGTTACCTGGCAATAAGCGACATGGCGACGGGGA
This sequence comes from Conopomorpha cramerella, assembly GCA_012932125.1. Taxonomy (NCBI): domain Eukaryota; kingdom Metazoa; phylum Arthropoda; class Insecta; order Lepidoptera; family Gracillariidae; genus Conopomorpha; species Conopomorpha cramerella. The sequence continues at coordinate 19,097 of SJJU01004173.1, read as the reverse complement.
AAGTGGCCATGGCTCGACCACCTAGCAGATACTCGCGTATGTCCACGACGGCTTTGCTGCGGGAGCCGACTGCGCTGTACCACAGCCCGCCAATGCAGGACGCAGCGCACAGCACACCGAACGCCGCATAATCGCCAACGCCGAAACCGCCTTCTTGCATTGTGAACGACATCTTGAAGGCTGCTGAAGAAGGTTTCTTTTAAGTTCAAATTGTAAGAACACGCTAGTAAACACGTCGAGTAGCAAGAAAGGCCTCGTAACATTTTCAAGTTCAAGCATTAGGCAGAAGTAAGTACATACACTTCCTAACGTTTACTATGTTGTCCAACATGCTGAATGATTCTACTGCTGATATGACATTAAATAAGGTGTCCAGCGGCGGCGGAGTATCCATAATGCATCAGCATGAACACCACGATAAATGAGATGTTCTTTCTAATGTATTTTGAGTACATAGATTATTTAGATTATAAAAGAATAGGAATAAAGACCTCTGGCTAGTTACAGATAAAAAACGATGATTACGTAAACTGCAAGATTACGTAAAGAATGCAAAATTGTCCACGTCACACCGTGACTGTGACGAATTGAAGGTACGAATGGCCAAACTTAAATTTTTATTAATATTTTCGATATGAGGTGTCAAAACAGGCTGGGTGGGTTTCCCGATTACCATGACATATTTCAATGCTTAACTTAACTGCATGTTTTTATTTTTAAATCACTCTTTAGTCATACTATTTTTTTCATACAAAGCGTTTCAGTTTTATCATTTCATGTATAAAAACCTAGAGATGTCAAAAACTATTTCTTTCCCCATAAAGAAATCGCAATGATAGTAGTACAAATTGTAATCACATTAAATAGATTACGTGAGACCTACTCAGAGACAGTCAAGTGGCACATTATCAAATCAATGTTTCATACATCCCCCAGTACAGAATCATTGAACGATAAGAAGAAACCTTCGTAAATCTTAAGTGTTGCCAACGTAGTATACCTAATACCTGTTTAGCCGACAGATAAAATTGATAACATAACGACAGAATTTGACGTGTGGTCGGTCCAACTTCAGCTTCTGAGAATGGTTTGAAAGATTCTATGTTGGGTACTTTCACAAAAAAATCATAAAAATTCACAACGGAGGAATTTCAACATTTTTTTTTCTTGTCATCATCGTCTCAATACATCAAGTTCTGCAAGTCTGGGATATAATAGAAGCAAATATTAGAAATACTTCTTTTTTATTTCTAGTTACAAACATTTCAGATTAGATACAGAACAAAAGAGGAAAAAATATTTTTTTATTAAAAAAAAATTGATCTCAGTCCATATGAATGAAGTCGCAGGCAAAGCTATTTATATAACAGTAATAAAAAAATACGAATTGAGACTATCATAGTGTATGTTTCATCAAAATCCATTGTAAATTTGAAGGCTGATATTATGTTATAAAACATATGTTATTACATAGATTCCAGTGTTTATTTAAAGCCTTGTTACAGACGTAACAATAAACCTAGACACTTACGTCGAGGGCAATTTGTAATAGAGAAGGATCAAAGACATCTTATAATATGGATTACGTTCGGAAATTTGTTTGAGAAAATATACTCCTGAGCAAGAATTCCGGGTAATATATATTTTTTTAATTAAATACGACACTCTGAAAGTAACACAATCATTTTTTTAAGCTTTTTTATCGCCTTTAAACATATTTTATTAAACTCAGATAGCTCAACTTGATTGCTAGATATTAAGATGTGTATACTCAAACTCAACTTGACAATCAAGACTTGCAATCCGCAACGTATGTTTAGAATAAAACGAGAAAACAATATGAAAAACATACAGGAGGGAAAGAGTAAGAGAAAATATTTTCCGTCCCTTACTGCGTAGCAGAGTAAAATTGGATCCAAACTGTAATTTTGATAGTAAAAGTGATTGTTAGATCCAGAAGTAATTCGTCTAGTGGTTAGCATGTCTGCCTCTATTCCGTAGGGTCGTGGTTTAAATCCCCACCGCTGACAGGTACTTTGGTGATGAGCTTTTATGTTGTTGTTGGACGTGTTTGGCTGTTTTATTGATATGTATAAGTATGTACAAAATATTATTTCGTTGTCTGATTTCCATAACACAAGTGCTTCAGTTACTTAACATGGGATGAAGACAATGTGTGTGGTGTTTTTAAATATTTATTCTTTATTACATTTTGCAATTGGAGAGGCCTATGTCCAGCAGGTGACAAGTATGGGCTGATGATAATGATGATGATTACATTTTGGTGGAAAAGAGACAGGCTGAAGGTGCTACGCGGCATGCCAGTCTAGTTGTGTTTGTTCTGAGTGAGTATGTGTCATGCCGGCGGAAGACCAGCGTCACGGGTAACCGTGACTTGATGCTGAGCCGGAGTCTCCTCTTCGCTGACAAGCAAAGCCACACTGTGCCTATTTATCGGTGTTTGTGTATTTTTATAGTGCTTTTCTGTTTTATGTGTGTGTGTAGTTTGTGCTTGACAGAGAAAATAAATGTATTGTCTTATCTTGTCTTGTCTTGTCATACAAAATTATGAGTGACCCGGAATATTTGCTCACGAGTGTAGTAAAGTTGTAATTTAAAGTAGGTATGTGTTTGTGTTATTCATTATACGTAATTATCTTATTTATGGTAATTTAGTTTACTATTGTGTTTGTAGGTTAGATAAGTGTCATTTGTTCCATAAAACATGAAGTTATTGAACGTCCTTTTCTCTCTCTAAGAAAAGTGAAAGAGAGATTCTTCTTTTATAGAATAAATAAGTACCTACCCGTGTTTGTGTACTACCTACTTGACTATTAGAAGTTTTACATCAACTCACAGAACGTTTAGGAAGTACCTTTATCGTCTAGTCTCGTTTATCTTTTTATTGCATATTATATTTTTCCTATTAGATTTAATATTATATTGTTTCCTCAGTAACGCAAAGTATTATCTTGAATATAACTCACATGACTGTCGTTTGTTTCTATATAGGTAAATGATACTTATGATGTCTCGGGACTTGTGATTCTTCACAGCTAATATGTATGTTGCGCTACCCGGTGCCAATACTGGAGTGTAAAAGGACCCTGGGAAGTGGTCTTAGAAACGCTGTTGGCCTCGTTAAATGTGAAAAAATTTTACTATCCCGACTATACGGGAAAATAAAAGAAATGTTTTTCCCTGCATTGTCGCCATAGTAAAAGTTGTTCCCAACAATCTTTCTAAGACCATTGCTCAGGATCCTTTTTCACTCAGTTTACGGACCTACAGCTTGGCAAAAAGAGTAGAAATTAAATATGGCAACCATTTCTATGAAAAGCTGTCAAAATCTGACGTTCCTCCATAGAATATAGAAAGAAAGAAAGAAAAAATATTTATTCACGCCGCACAAGGCAGAAATAAAAGCATACAAAAAGAAAAAAAAATTAATAACAGAATACAAAATACACATATTATACACAATTAAAAAAACTAAATTATTGTAGCTTGACGAGAGACGAGACGAGATTAAAGACGTTTTTGACAAGCTCTACGTTTTTTTTTGTGTGGACGCTCCGCGATTTCATTCGCGTAGTTTCAGTATGTCATACAAACTATAACACCGTCTATACAGCGCCACGTCCCACAGGATCGGGATAAAAATCGGGTATCCTAAGTCCCGTCTACTGGTACTAAGCTACCTCCCTACCTATGTGGATTATTCGCTAACTCCCGTTCCCGTGGGAATTTTGCAATATCGCGTTGGAAGTAAGCTTTACGTTCAATAAAGTACCTGCATACCAAATTTTAATAATCTATCTTAAGCTGTTTATTTTTTTTTTTTCATAGAAAAGTTTTTTGCCGGTTCCCATGGGAATTCTCCTGTATCCTGTTGCAACTAAGCTTTAAGTATACTAATAAGTAAGTATCTAACTTCAGCCGTTTAGATTTTTTATAGAAAAGAATTTTCTCGTTTATTCCCCTTCCGGTGGGAATTTCGCTAATTCCTTTCTTAGTGCACCCCTACGGTATCTAAGCTACGTATATACCAAATTCCAAGTGCCTACGTTTCGCCGTTTAGGCTGTGCGTTGATATGTCAGTCAGTCAATTAGTTAGTCAGTCAGCTTTTCCTTTTATATAGAGGTATTTAGATTCTGGGAACTTTTAACTATATTCTGGGAAATTAAAAAACTCTCTTTTGACCATATGTCGACCTGGCAGGCCCAGGATTGTGTTTTACGTGACTGTATTCGATTATAAGACTGTCGATTCCCCAACTCGAATATTTCATGGTTAGATTTATGAATAAAAATCATTTCATTTTTTGCTTGGTGTCTAGCAGTTTTAATGTAATAATGCATGGTAATTTATTTATTTTAAAACGATAACGAACGGCGCTTATTAAAGCAACAACAATAAAAAAATATTCGATTATCCGAAAATTTTTACGATCACCTACATTCCGAATGTCACAACACTACTCATTTTCAATAGAAAACCAACCATGAACTAAATTTGTCGCAACGTCGTAAGAATCTATATTCAATGGTAATTGGGTTTCAAATATGGTTTTTTCGCATCAGACATGAATTATTAGAGATGAAATTCAAGAAAAGCTATTTATTCAAATTGAATTACATTTAGGGCATACAGCTAATGAAATTCTTAACAATAAATGAGTTATTCCAGCACGTAGGCTTCGTCAAAGCATCTAAAGGTACTAACAAAATAAAATAAAAGAGCTCCTACCAAACTTTCATAAAGGCGTACATACATAGGAATAAAGACCTCTTGCTAATCACAGATAAGACTAGGTCTACGTAAACTGCAAGATGACGTAAAGAATACACAACTGCACATATCCATAGCTACACCGTGACTGTGATGAGTCAGGTACGTTTTTATTAATATATTCAATCTCAGTTGTCAACACTGGCCGGGTGCGTCTCCTGATTTTCACAACTAAATAAGTGTAATTCAACAGTAAAGTTCATTGTTTCAGAATTCGGGCTTTAGTTTCCGTTGCATAGCAACCTGCTTTATCAGGCCGTCTCCCTATTCCCGTATATATTTTGCATTGTCATGATTACTTTAAAGAGAAAAACGAGCCAACTTCTACCAGCGGCAGTACTAGCTCTGCCATCATTAAATCCTGATTACCTTATCATGGGACCATCTTTGAAATATCTTCTTCCAACTATGAAGGAATCATCAAAATCGGTTCATAAACTATTGTTATCGGCGAACAAACATGAAAAAAGCATATTACGCTCGAATTGTGAAAGACTCCTTTATTGAAGTCACTTAAAAATGAGTTTAGTAAGTTTCTGACATTACCCATTACAAGCGTACAAAAACACAAAATATTTTCCCTCCATCCTGATCCAGCCATTTGAAAATATGTGTACACAACAAAAATGGTCTCTAATTTGGGCAGTCGAGAGGCTTTGGGTGCGAGACCGGGTGCAAGTACAGATGGCTAAGAATCTGGTTTACCACCCTACCTAAGGTAGAAACTCATATGAATTTCATTAGACATTAAGGTTCATTTTTTACTTGTCACTGTATATCAACTCTATCTCATTGACGTTTTAGTGTCACAGAAATTATTTAAAAAAAAACTGATGGATCACTTACGAGGCGTGTACCTACCAATGGGAGAGTCTATGTACGCTATGCAGAACTTACACAGCGAAGGAAAACATCGGGATGAAACCCGCGTAGCACAAAGCTTGTTTTATAACGTAGAGTTAGATACGCTTAGTGAACCGTAAGAATTTTGCTTAGCAAGTGCCTCTGCTTACCTCACTTTGGGAATCAACATTGATTACAAAACCGAAATTGATTTTCGCATACATTTCACGTGGAACGGATAGGAAATATGATTGTGTTCTGCTGTTGACGTACATGGATGAAATCACGGGGCGTTCAGTGTATACTTACATCTATATATAAATTATAGAAAGTCGTGTTAGTTACTATATATTATATAGTATACTATTTATAACTCAGAACCGGCTTAACTGATTTGGCTGAAAATTCAAGGGGCAAATTCAATTCATTTTATCCTAATCTTGTGGGACGTGACGCTACCTATAGAGGATGTTATAGTTATGTTATGTATATAAATACTAAAATTACACGAATGAAATCGCAGGCAGTCAACTAGTTTAGTTAAGTAAAGCTAACACATTGGCGAACAGTAAGATACGACACAATAGATGTTTTATTGTTATGACGTCTATAGGCGTTTACTGTCCAGGAATGAGTAAGTATAAGTACTAATTAAACTACCTAGCAATCATTCAACTGACATAGACAGCCCAATGATGGCCGACGCTAGACTGAAAATAATTTTAAAGTAAAAAAGAACCGACTTCGAGCCATACTAGTCTTTAAAGTTCCTCTAGATTTACCTGGTCAGTTATCATCAAACAGTCAGGGTTTGATGATAACTGTCCTTATAGTGGGACTATCTTTGATACATATTCTTTTCAACGAAAAAATAATCATCAAAATCGGTTCATAAACGACAAAGTTAGTCGCGAACAAACTCAATAAAATGCATTTATGTATACGGTCGATTTGAGAAAAGTTCAAGTTTGACTCTCATTTTTTTGAAGTCGCTTACTAAACGGCAACTAACTTTAACACTTTCATGCACTCAGCTAGTGTGTCCACGTGGTAACGATAAATCTTCTATTCTTTTAAGATGAGCGTCCACTAATGTGTTAAGACAGCTCATTAAGTTAACCTACATAACTAGCCTACTCTTATACGACATAAGAAATGTCGCCTCCAATTTTCTATTGAACCGGTTTTTAGGGATTCGTTTACTAAGTCTGTCGTACAAGCACTTCGTTGCAGAAAGGAACTTTAGCTTTAAATTTTAATGAACCAATAAGAGCACCGTAGTCGAACAAATTCTGGACGCTATTGGTCCATTAAAATATACTGTCACTTCAAATGTAAAGCTCCTTTCCGCAACTCAGCAAAAGCCTTCTTAATGTACTTTGACCAGTACCATATTAAGACTGTTTTATTATTTTCAGAACTAAATTTAATTAGCACCCGCTTTCAATGAAAAAAAAATATAATTTTATAATTTAAGTAATCATTGTATTATTTATAGAAAGTTATGAGGTAACACATAAAAAATAGAGATGAATCGAGTACCTCCTTCTTTTTTAAAGTTGGTTAATAAAGAAGACCCAACATCCGCAAATAACTTCAATATAGTTTTTAAATTATGCCATACGTTACGGAACCTTCCTTTTAGAGGTACGTCTCGTACTTGAGTGGTTTTTTGTAAGTTCGAACTGCCACGCTCGTTGCTAATTGCACAACTAATTAAGTGTACGGCAAACTAGCACTTATAGGTATATCTAGGCTGTGCAAAATAGGATCAAAGTCCACTACGCCCGTCATCACAGGCTGCAAACTTCTGCAATACATTCCAAGCTTAATGGCTGGGAACTTGTGCTTTTTTTCACTTTCTAATACTTAATAGACAATCGGTCGTGTTAATCCAACCTCAATGATCGATAGTGGCCAGCAGCTACAAATAAATTAAAATTAAGAAAATATCTATTTGTCCACTGCTGACAGACATAAAGGAATAATAAACTATAAATATTATTAATGTTCTAGTCCTTGTATTGAGAGTAAAATAGTATATTAGATTACTTCCAAAAAAATAACGGCCTTTTTTATCGTAGGAAAATCCGTTATGGGTACCCCACCGCTGACGGGGCAACGCCGGGGTTATGTGGGACTCGCGAACACAAAAATCCCACGGTGACCTGAACCTGAGCATGCAGCAATACATCCAAGGGTATAAAATAACGCCCTAAGGCTTAGGATTCGGGTGTGGTTAGCGGATAGCGATACTTATCAATTATCACCAATGAACAGGATACATAAAAACGTTGATTAATTTAATTATACCTAGCTATGTCAGTATAGTACACATTTCCTTGATTGAGTATTACATACGTACCCATTTCATCCAGAGCATTGTTTTGATTAAAGTACGTACCTACGTAAATCAATATCTATTAACTGAAATGATTCAAAGTCTAATTACAATACAAGGAGGATGCCAACGTTTTTGATACTAATTTTCCATTGAATATAAAAATAAATAAATAAATAAAAATAAATTGATTTTATTTATTTATTATTGAATTGTCAGTGGCAAGTTATACACCATAGTAAACGTTATTTTTATTTAAGGACAAATTTGAATATGGAACTTGACCACGTTTGCCGATGTTCGAATTTATCTCTAGAACGATTTGAAACAATCTGTTACCGGTGAGAAGCAACACTATCGCACAGTTACACAGGCGTTATATTAAAAAAAATAGGCATCCTTTCTAAGTACATAAAACTCCAACACTGTAATCCAATATGTAAAAAATACATTGTGCAAATATTAACATAAACAACACTAAAGTTAAGGGACAAGCAAGACACGTTTGTGACGCAGGTAGTTTTGTGTTTAGCCTCGAGTAGTAACGAAGACGGAAATAATTTTAACTCTTCGGACAAAGGACATTGACGAAATGCTGCCCAATTGATTGATGACAATTGATTTTTTCTGTTCCAAATACAAATATGAATAAAAAAACAAACCATTTTGTCTACGTAGTCATTATGTAGCTAGGCTTTGTAACGATTTTTCTGTGAAATAAATATTTTTTTTTCCTACGAAAAATACTTATACATATATAAATAATTGCGCCAGCTCTGCGCGCACGTTCATCCCTAGATCAGTGACATCAACCGTTGTGTTTACGTTTTCGTTGTGTAAATAATACGCTTTTCTGTTTACTTTCATTTATAACTATTCGGCATTACTTTTGAACTATCGTGTCTGTATCGTGACGATTTCGGCCGAAAATATCAAAAACTTTACGCAGTGTTTCCTGAGCTACGTAGTATGTGCGACGGATAGACTTGGAACTAAATTGAAATAGAGGCGCTTTTTCGAAATTAATTCGTCGATTTATTCGCATTTCATCTACTTTCGAATATTTTATGCTTTTCTAAAATGTAATGTAATTTGTAGCATCACATATACTATTCTAGACACTCGGTAGAGTCCTTCGCATTTCATACACTTTTTATAAGGTAGGTAATGTGCAATAATTATTGATTCACTACCTCTTCGAGTGTACGAAACGCGAACAGCTCTATGAGTGTGTACAACACGTGTAAGGGATGCTACAAAATATATCATTTTAGAAAAATATCAAATGTGCGAAAGTATGCATATGATGAAATGCGAATAAATCAATTTGTTGAGGATAACGTCAACAATAGAAATAAGCCCTTAATGCCAGGGAACATACGTCGTCACGAGTAGAGATTAGTACATTCTACTTGACCAAAATAATCTGGTACTCTCGATTTCAGTAAGCAGCTGTGCCTACGTCCCGTGTGTAGTTTGATTTTTGGGGTAGTCTAGGCACTAAGACGCTGTAAGCGCCCGACTTTATTTTTAGATACATTTATAATAGATGATGATGAGAATGATAATTAATCATTTTGATGTCTCTTGGCACCCTGAACTTATAATAATTGTACAAACATACATGCCTGCTTCCTGTAATACCTAATTTGTTTAATCCTTACTAATATTATAAATCGGAAACTGAGTTTGTTTGTTCCGCTTTCACGCCGTAACTACTGAACCGATTGCTTTGACATTTTGCATACGTAAAGTTAGAAGTACGCATTAAATACTAGGGTACTTTTTATCCCGGAAAAAAATGATATTCCCGAGGGAAACTTATATTTTTTCGTAGGAATGATAAGTTTTCTTATAGTTGTCCTTTATACCGCAATATAACCGAAGTCCACGCGGGCAGAAAGCTAGTACTATAATAAACAATTAGAGGTTAGAATGTACGAAAAACTAGGATGTCATAAACCTAGTGTACACTCTGCAACACAAAGTTCCATCGATAAAGCTTATATTGTTAATTATTATGAAGACTAGGTGTTTAAAATTTATTAAACATTGATTAATTAGACCCCAAACACAAGATATGAACGGTTCTAAAGTATGTGCACTGAGGGCAATAATTATGAAGATTTCCTTGAGACAATAGTAATTTTTTTATGACCACATGACCAGTATCTTCGTAGATCTCGTATGGTCCGGCTTGATGGTACGCTAGCCAACCCGACCACACTAACACTGTTATTCAGAGTCGTAAGAAGTAGTTGATCTAAGTCTCAGAACGGTCAAAACGCATTGTAATCTCAGTGTCAGTAAATAATTTGTATTTAACCCTTTAACAGGTAGTAGATTTGCTTGATATTAATCGATTTTAGACTGTATTTCCACGAACTAAGGTTAAAAATTACGTGGGATCCATATTCCCTCAGCCTTGTAAAGGGTTAAATTGTCTTTTCGTTTTCTCAATGATTTTAGTACGTACAATTGTTTTACAGTAGTTATTAATTAGCACTATTATACTATAAATTAGTGCTAAGGGGAAAATATCCTTATTTTCCGAGCCACGTAATATTGCGCGATCTTTTACGATGAAGGAAAACACCTTGAGAAAGCCTGCTTACCCTAAAGACAAAGAGGCGAAAAAAAATACTATAAAATACCTATAACGTTGGGCCTCTCTGGAAAGTTGTGGGTTTATCAGTACCCCCGCCTAACATTTTTGCTTCTTGGTTGCAGCTAAAAAAAAACAGTAGGATACGAGGCGTAGGCAACTATGATATTACAAGAGTACGCTCCGCGATTTCATTCGGGCAGTTTCAATATTAATTTCTATTAAAAAATACTACCTTCCATGAAGTTTTAGGACCATAACTCCAAAATTATTTTTTCTCATATTCACTCCCCCCCTCGCCCCCTTCTACCCCTGTAGGAGATCAATTTTGAAAAATCCTTTTTATCTCGCGTAAGTATCATAAAAATGCAGTTTAGTAGGATCAAGGGTTTGGGCTGGGCGTGGATGAGTTGGTGATGAATGAATCGGTTAGGACTTCGAGTTTTCACATATAGATCACAAAAAAATCTTTTAATTACAAACAAATATATCGGCGACAGAATAATAGAGCATATTATAATTATCATAAGACACTTATTGTGATATTTAAAACACATTCTCAAAATATCTATCACATTCGTAAACCTGCATGACAAAAATATATTGCATCAAGATGCCACTGACTCTGTCCCGAATCTCGCTAACCTTCACCTTAAGAAAACATAACATGTTCATTTAAATGTGGAATTCGAGAAAAACAGACCGACATATATAACGTCTACTTCCACTGTGGTACCTATTCTACCTTCTAGGTAATATAATTACAGTGATACGTGTGTTACTTTTTTTCAAGAAGAACTACTGAACAGATTTTGCCAAAGCTTGGTGGGAAAATTTATTATAGCCCGGATTAAATAGCTACACGGTATAATCGCGGATAAAACTGCGAGGAACATATATGAGTCAGACTATTCTATAATTTAGCCGTCACAACATTTCCCAGCTGCCATCATCGAGCGAAGACCAGAGTTCAGTCAGTGATGACTGGGAAAATTCCGCTTCAATTCTATTTAGGATCCTACTTAATATGAATAATTATACCTACATTTTATATTTGTTCATTTCAATTACAAATACTTTTTACATTAGGCATTAGCAGAATATAAATTTTAAATCTACCAGGACCATACCTTCCTATGAAAAATTGTTTATAGAAATCTCCAAACTCTAAGCTAATGGAAGTTTCCCATGGTGAATAAGTGGACTCATCGTCCTCTTAAGTTCCAGTACCTATTTTTATGACACTGAAAATGCCACCTACCTAAAATAAAAACTCACTATTATTATTATTTAGAAATCACAAAAAAAACTCTGCATTATTACTACCTACCTACTGCATATGTGTGAAGACGTATTCACATTTATTTGATCTTCTCACACTAAAGGTAGATAGTAAAGCTAGCTTCATAAGTGCCTACTCAATTCACAATTAGTCAAGTAATTACAAAAATAAACTTACCTTTTTGAAAAATCAGCACCGTTTGTACTTTTCTGTGCCTTTACAACATGACAATATATCACAAGGGCGACGACATTTATATTTGGCGCTGCATACTTGAATGGAACACACATCCGCGTTCGACCACTTTCACTACATCGCACACACTGCACAAGTGTGCACAGCAACGAGCCAACACCAACTTCTAACTTCGTCGGCGCGAAAAAAAAACCTCAATGAACTTTTAAAAAACTTGAATATCCCGCGCTCGTTCGCGACAACACGACCACAATAACATCACATCACATGCTCATAAATGACACAACAGCTTTCGTTCACAACTAAATGAAAGATATATAAAACACTGGCCGATTTCAACATAAAATTACGAGTCGATTGATACAGTTTTTGTAATCATTTCTTTCATGTAAGGAAGTAAACAAACGCATTCATGATTTACAAAATGTATGGAATGTGCACTTTGACCGGCTGGCAGAGGCCATCTGGTAATGTCACTTTGTCGTCTATGATAGCGACATCTAGTAGATTTTTCTGGAAACATGCACAGTGGTGTCTGCTTTACCGACAGTTTAACCTAGTTTTGCCACGAAAAAGTTTGCAGCAAGTTGCTAATTATTTTATAACAAATATATTCTTCCGCGAAATAAATAATTATAAAGTTTTATAATACAAATTCATATTTAAACATTAATATTTAATTGATATTTATAACGTCGAGAAATATATATTTTCCGGTCCTAAATAAAATGTAGAGTCATTTGCAGGTGTAATAATAATATCTGACAAAATAAAAAACTATAAAGTCAAACTGAACGTTGTTTACCTTTATTGTTTACATTATTTATGATGCTTTTAAACGGACATTAGTTATATTTATTTTATTAAAGATGCCTCCAAAAGAATCAGCCAAGAAGTCAGCACCCCAAAGCGCCCGACCTCCCATCAGTGATTCATCCCTCTTACAGATCCCTGAAGGAGTGATAGAAGGTATCCTAGAGCCATAGTCTGCCTTTTCAGCACTGTAGAACATTCTCTGCGGATCACCAACATATTTGGAGTATCGCAAATATTTTATTTATATCATAATATAAATGTAGGTTTCCAGGAGCGTCTAGAAACTGGTGTCGTCTGGACTCTCCGAGAAAAAGCATGTCGTCTACATAAAGACAGATGCAGCAGGGAAGATAATCCACCAGTCGCATTCGCTAAAGCATTCCAAAAGCGTTTAAAAAAGAGTATTCTCAATGGTTTCATTAACAGCAAATCGGGATTAACCTTTGAAGAACAATGGGAATTGAATGTACCAATCACAATATGGGATGTTGAGAAATTTGCGACGGATGAAGGAAAAATTTGCTTTCAAGCTGCAAACTCTATTACGGACGATTTAGTTAAGGTTATCTGGAAAGCAAGGAAATATAGCACGAAAGAAGCATTGTTGAATGCTGTCAAAGAAGTTGAAATATTGAGACTTTTTGATGCCGAGGTATGTATGACAAAAGGACCTTAAATACCTAGATGAGCAAACACTTTCTACATAATCTGTTTTGAATCAACAGATGACCCATTTGGACAGTTCTCTGTTAGAATTTAAAAACTTGTCCACGTTAAATCTCTGTGGTAACTTCATTACAAACATATATCCCGAACATCTGCCGCCTGGTCTGAGGATGCTCGAACTTCAAGCAAACGGTATACGCGACGTTAGATCATTTGCTGATACATTACCAAAAAATATAACTTATATCGGTTTGGCCCGAAATCTTCTGAGTAATGGTAAGTATAATCATATTCTAAGTCACGTATTCTGAAAGAATATTCTGTACTCAAGTGTCGCTCGCTTGAGCGTCATTGACATTAACACGATTAGAGTGAGACAAATGTTTTTTGATCAAAGGCCTGTGCTAAGGAGAGTTTCAGAATACGTGTCTTAGTAGTTTCTGAAATCCTATGTATTTTCTGACAACATATAAATAGTAACAAAATAAATAATGCTTTTAGAAAACATAGAAGCATTGTCGGTTCTTCCTCCCAGTCTCACAGTTTTGGATTTGTCCGACAACGACATCTATGACATAGAGCCCGTACTAGATTCGCTGGCGTGCCTGCCGAACTTGGTAGCTCTACAACTCGCGGGAAATCCGTGCTCGGTAAGTTTGCGTTGTAATTTAATATTTTCACCACAGATGGCATTACTAGTTTTAAGTTTCCATTTAATTTGAAAAAAAAAACATCGTTCGGAATATTCTAGGGTGTCAGCTTTAAATGGGATCATTACTAAAGACTAATAATGCTGTATAAGGCTAATAATGCTATATAAGGTGTGTAAATCACTGAAAATACGCAGCTAAATAGCGATAATTCTGCTACTAAACTAATAATTTGTGAAGACTGCTTACAAAGATTGAACTCGACATTCCAAAATTATTGAACTCTACATTCCAGTTATGTCTTGCATATGCGAAAATAACACTCGCAAGACTTCCCCGCTTATTGTGGTTGGACAACAGAGAGGTTCTGCCCACTGACCGGCCGTTGGACCCTTTTGAACCGCACCCGGATGACTTACGGTCCACATACTTCAACTTTACTGTAATAAGAATTATGTCCCTACCACAACCGCCAAAGGCTGAGAAGGTGATTTCAATTTTCATATTCTAATTACTATAACAAGTAAGTTGGTACGTTTTTTATCTCTATGGACAAGCGTTAGTGTTAGTATGTACCCATTTTTTAGAGATGAACCCGTTGGTGTAGAGGTCAGCATGTCTGCCTCAATTCAGTAGGGTCGCAGGTTCGATTCCCACCGCTGACAGGTATTTAGGTGATGAGTGTTTAAGTACTTGTTGGATAGACCTGTGTGTTTTAATTACATAAGTATCTATTTAAAAGAAAAACGGCGATGGGCTCACCCCCTGTCACGTTGGGTTAAATACGGTGAACCTCTGTCTACCCCTCTTTGGGATTAAAGGCGTGAAGTGTATTTTTTTTAAAAGAAAAAAAAAGTATTTAAGTAGGTATATTTCATTGCCTGAATTCCATACCACAAGTGCTTTAGTTACTTAACATGGGATCAAGACGATGTATGTGTTTTTGTAAAATATTTATTTATTCAAAATAAATTAAGGTAATTAGTAAGTATCCAAAAATATCGTACACTAGTAGACGATTCCATTCGTATAATTTCAGTATTATTTCTATTCAAAAGTAAGCCCATCAAGTTTTAAAACTATAACTCCAAAATTAACCCTTTAATAGGCAGAAGGTTTGTCAGAAATTAATTGATTTATTTTATTTTAACGGACTAAGGTTCAAATTTAGGTGGGATCTATATTACCTCTGCCTGGTTAAGGGTTAACGTTTTTCTCCTATTAACATCTACCCCCCTCAGGGGATGAATTTTGAAAGATCCTTTCTTATCTCACGTATACATCATAAAAAGAACCCCGGCACAAAATTTTAGCTTTCTAGGGTCAAGGCTTTGGGCTCCGCGTTGATGAGTCAGTGATGAATGGAATCAGTCTGGACAGATTGTGTTTTGTATAAAATATTATGTTAGTACAGATTGTCAGAAAGAGTTTAAGTAACATCTAATAATATAGAACGAATATCAATTTCTCTACCCGGAGGTGGAGAAATCCAGGGACAAGAGTTTGTTACGTTAATGAAAATATTATGGAGTACTAGCTGTTCCGGCAAACATTTGTTTGCCATAATAAGTTTCCTTTGTACCCCATGTATTGGGAGAAACACAACTGGTACATGCATAAAAAATAGATAGAACCGATTCTCAGACCTACTGAATACGCATATAAAATTTGGTAAAAATCGGTAAAGCCGTTTCGGAGGAGTACGGTAACTAATATTGTGACATGCAAATGTTATATATTAGATATGCATCTATAAATGTAATAATGAATCACTGTACGTCCCAAAATAATTATGTGCTGAATTTTATGGTATACACCGCGTCTAGGCTGCCCTCAGGTAAGGCGGAGAGATTATTTGCGCTGCTGCGATGACTAGCAGAAGCTGGATGCAAGAAGCCGAAGGCGTGGATTTTTCCACTTTTCATATTAGGTATAGTCGGCCAAGAATCTTTAACAACTTTACCTTATTAATGACACGGGAAGCACCTTCTAAACTGTTACTTTCTTGCACTTTCTTGGCCGCTCGTATCTATTCGCTATTTCATGTCAGTATATTTAAGTATTTCTTCCACGAAGGGTACAACAACGGCATTTTTCGTTGAACTGGAGCTGCCATTCTTGGACAAGGTCCGTCGCGAGTTCCTCATGTTTCGGAGGAACGAGTCTTTGGAGGAGATGCTTCCTCCACCCGAGGATGAATTTCCTCCAGTCTCCAAGATGTCACTCGGCATTCCAATTAACAAGTCTTCTGAATTTGGTAAGGAATGCTCCATTTAGTTTTGTCCTATCTTTGAATTTCTCACTTTTTATAAATTATACCCACCACCCTACGCACATGATTTTATTCTTCTATGTGAAAATATATGTTATGCCCGTTTCTCAGAGGGGTAAGCAAATGTACTCGTATATGTCCAAAAATATAGGTATTAAACATCCAAATTCAATATATTTTATTTGGCCTATTACAGAATACTTTCACTGACCATCTTAAATGGGAATTATATCTTTTTAAAAAAAAATGTGCATATAATTTTATGTTCCTTTAAGGAGATTCAAATGACCATCCAGAGAATATTACCTTTTTAGGCAAATTATAACACCCTTTATCCACATACATATTTAGATGGCGAGAGGTCTGAACACGCGTCTGACATCTACAACTTCCTCATCCCGAAGAACTGTCGCGAGGTCCACCATTACACCACCTTCGAGAGCACCAAGGTACAGTGGAACAAGATCATGACCTTCCCGGACCCTGCCGTCAAGATATTTTGTCCCGATCTACGTGCCCTGAGGGATACCTTCCGCACTGAGATCACCGTTAGAGTTGTGTATTCTGTGGTGAGTGCCTGACTTTTTCACTAAAATTATGTAGAAAACTCTACAGACAGAGACGGTAATGTTCAAAGTTGAATAAAAAATACACTTACGGCTTTTTTTTTCAAAACCTTAGTTGGCAAAATTACTCAGAAGCAAGAGTCCATAGTTTACCAAGCAAGGTGGTAGGGGAAGTTTACTGACTATGATTAGATTTCACCAAAGTGGACTACTTAGCAACATTACAACTTGTGTATCTGTTGTCTCAAAAAGGTCTACGAAACGTCCAATATACAGATGTCCTGCGATAGCTTAAATTATATGTTGACTTTTTAGTTTTCATTAGCACCCACTGTACTCGAAGACTGACAGGTTATTTTAAACTCAATTACTTTGTAATAAAAGTCAAAATCGATTAAAGAGGTAAGTATTCCTCTGGGCGTTAATGGGTTAAGTATTCCTCCAGATTATAACAGATTGTAAACTCTATGTTACTAGCTATCGTCATAACATTTGCAGACGTACCCTGCAGCCAAACCAGGTACCAAGAAGAGCTTGCAATCTTTCCGCCCACCGTCGGGCGAGTACCGAGTCATCCTGGCCACGGTCAAGTGCGCGCTGCGCAGACCAGACTGGAGTCAGGCGCAGCAGCATTTCCACTGGGAAGATACCATGGATACTAACATGGCATTACATTGGGGCGATGGGAATCTGGCTGTAAGTACATAAATCTGGATGCACATAATAATGTGTGTAGTGTAGATAATGTGTACGCCAAAGGAGCTACAAAAGATACGGAGCTTGGATTACTAGGGTATCGAGTATCCTGGAGGGATTCCGGCAGAAAGCGTTGTCATAAATGTGATACCCGCAAACGTTAGTTATAAATGACAAGAGGAGTCGTTAAATCATTTTACGTTGTTGGGTTTACAAATGGGTTAAGATCTATATAAAAACATACTGACAAAATAAACGGTAATTAGTTCGGTGTTAAACAAAAGTAAGCCAATATTTGTACTCAGAAGATATTTTTTATCATTTTGCACATTTTTTAACCTTCTTCAAATAAAATGTAGGAGGTTCTCGTCTGTATGTATATCGTCTGTATGTATATATTTTTTTTATGTATGTTCACCGATATTTTCGTCAATTATGCCAGATGAACATCTGCTACATTTTTTTTTAAATTAACCAATCGATTTTTAAATAGCTAAATAAGTGAAATAAACGTGCTACCAAGCATTGTGTTCAGAAAGGCTCTATTGGAAAATTTGAATGGGTATATTATTTACCATACTAGTATCCTATTCCAGGCTTTGCAATACACTCAAGGAGCAGTAAAGGTAGGTAAAGGGAAGTCAGAGGCCGACAACACTGGTTTCCCGCGGAATCCTCCCGACAACATCACATGCCATTTGGGATTTGGAGTCGAAATGATGCGGATGTGAAATTATAAATTGCGGTAAAATATAAAATATTAATTGTCAATGCTGTTTTGGAAATATTAAATGGTTGGTAATAAGTCGCCCAAAATTCATGTTATTTGTCCTTACGATATAAATCGCATAGGTATTACTTATGCCGGAATAGCCCGATCATGAAGCGCTGGCCGATCATGAAATGTTGTACCGTTAGATTATTATAGCTTGTTTTAAGTTTTCAAAAGCTAAGCAGCCGTCATTATCAGAATTCAAGTAAGTACACACTTGAAACATCTTAAATCTTTCTTCCGACTGAGTAAATAGAAAAAAGGAGTCACACGCGTAGCAACCGGAATACAATCGTTATCCGTCATTATTCAATTGTATATATTTATCTCTGAGTGTTACTATTCTTACATCGACAGAGAAGACTTGTTTGAGTGGAATGGAATATCCTATCAAGTACTTACCGCTTAAAAGCATTGTTTTTTCCTTTTAAAATTTACTGAGAGCAACCAACAATCGAAGGAACCCAATATATGCAGTGCAGTGCATGACGTTTTATTAGTGCATGCATTAGAGTAGAACAAACGGCGATGGACTCACCCCCTGTCACGTTGGGTTAAATAGGTTTGGTGAACCGTGGGCGTTTGCTTTAGCAAGTGTTTC
>SJJU01004172.1:0-39083 GCA_012932125.1 Conopomorpha cramerella | reverse complement strand
TACCAATGGGACTCTTTTTCAGAGCCTATGTACGCAACGCAACGCTCGTACGGTGAACGACAACATCGTGATGAAACCCGCACACCATAAGGTGTGTGCGAACCCTATAACGGCGATGGGCTCACCATCACGTTGGGTTAAATACGCTCGGTGAACCGTGGGCATTTGCTGTAGCAAGTGCCTACCCCGCTTTGGGATTAAAAGGCGTGAAGTGTATTTTTATTATTTTAATATCAATGTCTACGATGTTAAGTATTAAAGTAAGTAATACTAATTCCTATGACAAATCTAAATATATAAAACTCGAAATTTCTGACAGATTCATACATCACTAACTCATCAAACCTTTGACCCTAAAAAGCTGAAATTTTTCACAAGGGATATTTTTATATGATATTTATGAAATCTCAGGGTATCTACTAGTTACTAATAAACGCGGTGTAACTCATGGGATAGTTTACTGGTCTACTGAAACTGGTTATTTCATTTTAGATATTTAATTGAGAAATTAAACTTGGTATAACTTTAGAAAATACTGACATACCGCGTCCATTTGTAAAGCGTACGAAGTTTGTGGTATTAAAGAGGTGTGGTACTATCTAGAAATATTTCAATTGTTTTTTTACAGTTATTGTGTGTTCATAATAATAATTATTATAGTAACGTACCTACCTACGTATATTAGCATTCTGTATACGCGACTCATTAGCCAATCAAGGTCAATATATTCATCGTGCGTTGCTACAGTTTCAGTTTTGTAATATTATTGTTTTCAGGTATGTAACGGACACAGAGGCATGCCACTTCTGAGAATGAAGGCGTCAGATGAATTCAAGCCATTCATAATCAGCCACGTGATGAGGGCCTCCCCCAATGAATTCGACGATAATTTGGGGGGGAACTGCCAACAATCGCCACGCTTGGCAGGCGGGTTGGCGATCGCAGAGGTGTTGTGGTTTAACTCACAGAGAGTGCTGGTCACTGGAGAGTTCCCTCGGCCGCGTCTTACGACCCCTACGACGGGAAAACTCGGGCTGTGGTGGTGATACTTGTATTCTCTGCGCCGTCAACAAACGGCTTTCAAGCCATTACAATTTTGAGTTTTCACTTTTCGTGTTAAAAATGACACATCCACGGTAAACCAAAAGTGAGGACAGCGGTCAGCTAGACTATAACCACCGAATTCATAAAAAGTTAAAACATTGACTAGCTTTTGAGAGCTTTACTAACATTGTAACTAGCGCTGTTCTAATACTATGCATACTACAGTTAGATAAGTCATTTAACTCGGTTTTTTAGCCATTTAATTTCGCCCGAGACTGTAACCCGAACCGACAGTTTAAAGATCCCATACAGGGAACTAACCACTTCTTCAAAACCAAGATTACAGAATATATACCGTTCGCCAATCAAAAGGATAAAAGCTAAAGCTCCCGTTACACCCAGACGTCACGACCGGGAAAGCGGGCCGGAGCCGAAACTCCGGAAAGCGAAAAGCACTCCCGCTAGCGATCGCTATGTGGTAGGGTTTATACAAACTCGAACATTACACATAATATTCCAGGCCCGGAACGCTTAAGGAACGGATTATGTGTGCCGTCACTTTCAGTGATTAGCTTTGATGCCGTAGTTACTACTAAAAATATTAAATACCTGGTTGTTATATAAGATCTCTATGTCTAATATATAATGAAGGTAAACTGACCTGATAGCCACATGTGCACGGATAAAAGTTGAGGTCGTCGACCTCCAATGGCTCCATGCACAGGGGACATTCCACCTGTAAAGAGAAAAAATAAAGGGGTGTCAAGTTAGAGTAATATAAAGATGGTTCCTATTTATAATTGATGTAACAGACAGGCTGCTCCACCAAAAAAAAATCCAATACATATTAATTATCCTGTAAATAAACTGAGCTGGTGCGATGTCAGGAGCCTTGTTGTTGACGTAAGTGCGTGGCGCCATCTTGCGAAGGCCCTTTGTACCTCCTTCACCGTAGGAGAACGACAAAGAAAATAAGCCCGTCACAATTTTGTTCATTTGTTGATATTGAAATGCACAATAAACGATGAAGAAACTTATTACTATTATTCGGATCAGCTATCCGAATTAAGTTTTTTATTGGTAAGCGAATCTGGCCCTATGTATGCTTAGATCTTTCAAACTACGGAACGGTTATCTTTAATAGATAGTGACTTTAATGGAGTTTACATTTATACTTATAAAGCCTAATTTATTTTATTACCCATAAACAACTTTTGTACGGCGACAAAATATGGTGCTGCCAAACGTAACTATATTTTCTTTCTGTCCTATATTAAAACAATGAATTCATCGGGAACCGTAAACAGGTTAATGACACTCGGAGCCGAACACAAAAAAAACCTACAATAGTTACAAAAAAAGTGCAGTTTAAATTGGAAAACAATTAAAGCATATACAGTTACACGCTATTTCGCAATAAAACGAGACGGAGATGGTAGTAAAACGACAACATATCGACACAGGCACTCTTAAGGGCATGAAGTTGAACTTCAATATATCCCATGCGTTTATTGCCGCGTAAGCGTTATTACTGGATCTTGTCTTCTAACTTTACGAGAACTTAAATTTCCATTCCCAATGCCTCTGTCATGCAACTGGAAGTACAGTTGGAATCTACGCAAGAGTAT
The DNA here is from genome assembly GCA_012932125.1 of Conopomorpha cramerella. Lineage (NCBI taxonomy): Eukaryota > Metazoa > Arthropoda > Insecta > Lepidoptera > Gracillariidae > Conopomorpha > Conopomorpha cramerella. The sequence continues at coordinate 36,411 of SJJU01004172.1, read as the reverse complement.
TAAACTACATACATGCCCGTTTTCGCTTTCGTAAAAGCGCATAAATTATTATTAGGATTTATTTTGACTCGATATTTTTTTCAATGCTAGATAATCCCCGAGTAGCATGGGCTTAATCCCGAAATCCCTACGGGAACGGAATAAACCGTACCGGGCACAGCTGTTCAATTATAATTATCATTATACATCTTAAACAATAGAAATTATCGTGTAAATATCTCACTTGACAATTAATCTATCATGTGAGCTAAAACGCGGCAAAATTACGGTGTACATGAATATTCGTATCATTATTACACTGAAATCTCTGTCTTTCGCCTTCCACAAATACTAATCGTAGTGTGTTCACGACAAAGTGGCAAAATCAAATCTTTTTTGGACAGAAATTATTGAATTAACCAATCAACCCTAACGCTGCCCCCGCGGCCTCTCTGTCACCGAGACATAGTGGTATTCATGTGACTGGGTGCCGTCGGTGCACGGAAGTGCACTTCAACTATCAGCGAGGTATTTCGATTAAATAAAACCCTCAGCAGCTACGATTGTCGACCGACGTAATATCAAAACGACAAAATACTCTGAAATGTCCAGCGAATACAATAGTTCGCAAACCGCGTATGTTTTTTTTTTGCAATAAGTAAGTATGAATATACGGTACCTGTTCTTCTCCACTCTGATTCAGCACTGACATCCTAGACCAACAGACAAGCAGATTCTTCAGTTGACGACTTGCTCAGAATGGCTGAAACAAATAATGAATTCATTATGAAAATGCCATTTATGTTACAATTACGATTAATATGAGGGTAGCTGTTACATTGATTTTTATTCAGGCGTGGGGCGTCAGGAAATGTAAGCACTCAGGAAATGTAAGCCGCGCTGAAAGTTTTACATGTTTTTTAATTTTTTTTTCACTTCCTGTACAACGTACAGGCAATGACGGGTATGCCATTCAGCCAAGTCAGTTGGGTGAACTTTTCATTTTAACAATAAACTTTTATTAAACAAGAATAGGCATTCGCATAGACCTCTTTAAATAAATAATACCTGTTTTCAATCGCCCAAGTTAACAATCACATTAAAATGGTACGTGGAGAGGGATCAACATACATACATATAAATAGGAGTCTTCTTTTAATTCTTGTCGATACAATTAAAAAGTGTTGTTTTAACTATATTGTTTTATTTTCATGAAAACAAAAGTTGGCGGGATTATTGCTTGTCATTTATCTTTTATCAACATTTCTAGTTCGTTTTTCAGTGATTTTATTTTATATGCAGTATGACATGAGAAATTAACGTTTACACAATTTTTTTACCAAATTTATATGGGACCACCTTTAGAGTACACCTATTGTAATAAATAAATAATCACTAACGGACTACTCTGTAAAAAATTATGCGTGGTAATTCAGAAAAATAAATACACACTTCGACATAGGTATGATCCACATCCGTTCTTCGTTGTGTTTAAAAAAAAAAGTACACCCTAACGCTCAAGAGTAAGAGAGAACACCTGTGAATGACAAATAATGCAATCCAAGTAATTAGATAGGTACTAATATTTAAGCCTCCTATTACAAAAGGTCGTTTAACCTGTTTATCTTAATCGGGAGTCCCGTATCATGCATATTTCATGCCACTGCACTGAAACTATAAGCCTTATATGTACTGTACAATAGGTTATTAGCTCAAGTACATCGTGCTTTTATCGCATACCTAACCTACCTATAGCAAAATAACCAGTAACAAAAGCTTACAATAAAATTTCACTACAGGTAGACAAACGACACAAAAAGTAAAGATAGGAAGTAAGTAGTGAGGTTCAAGTCTGACCGTACGCAAGTGACCGCGTGACCCCGACAGCCTCTTAAACAAAGCATTAAATTATTGTTTTTTACGCGAGTACGAAGCTCGGATAGTATGAACTTATGAACAGTGAAAGGTATTTCCGACTAGATAGTTCAGATGGCAAGGTTTAAATTGCAGCGTCAACTTTAGACACGAAGGCAAACAAACGTAAAATATTACAATAAACCGTGTAAATACAATAAAAATAACGTTTAAGTTACATCTATGACTAACTTCATGTAGGATTCACAGAAAAAAAAAGTTATGGCACTTTTTTCACTACAGTTCTAACTTTATTACAAAATAATTTTACCTTAATCTATACTAATATTATAAAGCTGAAGAGTTTGTTTGTTTGTTTGAACGCGCTAATCTCAGGAAGTCCTGGTTCGAATTGAAAAAATATTTTTGTGTTGAATACGACCATTTATCGAGAAAGGCTTTAGGCTATATAACATCACGCTGCAACTATTAGGAGCGAAGAAATAACGGGAAATGTAAAGAAAACGGGGAAAATTATTCATCTTTCGAGGGCTTCCGTTACGTACGCGTGCGAAAATAATGTATATTGGCGAAACAATGTTTGCCGGAGCAGCTAGTGTACTTATAAAATTACATTATAAACAAAATAATTTGCATAATTAATCAAACGCAGAGTTCTATTCAGCGGCTATGTTATGCAAAATCGCCAGTTGATAGTGAAAGTGGCAAAGCATCATTCGGCGGACATGTTTATTTGTGTGATATTTAACGCAAATTGAGTAACTATGTTGTAGTGACGAGGACAAAAAGTAGGTATGTTTCAAGCCAGTTATCGAGATGCGCTAGAGATATACACGCGTTTGATATATGATATGTAATGTAGGTATCAATAGTATAACGCCACGGTCTTCATACGGCAGACGTTTCACAAATACTCAACAGCGGAAAAACAGCTTTTTTCTTTAATTCGTCCCTCCAAACGAAACGCCTAAATAAACCATGTCAAAATCTCTTTACCAACAAAAATGAAACTTTTAATCAATAAACAGTTATTCATATATTATTATCTATAGGGATGTTCTTCTGGATCTTCGGGGTGAATATATCCATTCCAATAAAGATATATAAATAGTGTGTAAAAAAGCTTTGCGAGTTCATACGTAATATCCATACATAGGTATATCCTTCTCTGTAATTCCTAGGTTAAAATATTTATTACCTAGCAAACTACTAATTACGAAACGAATATTCCAAATACTTATTACAATGTACCTATACCTAATACCTAACATATATGTTTATTAATTTAGTCTTATTCAGTTAGCTTAGCCGAGCATTTTTACCGATAATACTGACTGATTGTAACCGACGATTAAATAATAAGATGTAGGGTAGATGTAGATTTAGTAGCCTTACAGAGGCTAGATTGTTGTAGAGTAGACATAAATGACTGGCACTGGCTTGATTGTTAGCAGATAACTTGAATCCTTTACTGTACGTAACACCTGATACTTGATTTAAGCACACAAAAACAAACATTTTCATGCTCTGATGTAGTCGAACTTTTTTAATTCAGTGAGATTTATATAAACGATCGTACCGAAGTATTAATATTTCATCCAACTATTCTATAAAGTCCAAAGGTATGCTAAAGAGAAAACGGCAACTATTGGAATGGCAGGTTTTAATACGGGAGTCACCTAGCCAATCCAACATACACCCAGTTCTTGTTTTTGTTTTATTTACCTTGAATTTACTCGGCAAAAGTTTAACAAGTAGCAGTAATCATTGAATGCGTACCGATATAAATTAATGTTTTTTAACCAAAGTTTGTGCTAATACCAGAGCCTACCATACCCTATCCAAAGCATAATGCTCCGCGTGTTCACAGTAGTGAGTGGTAGCCAGAAACACCGACCCTTCGCGCGTTCGACTTTCACTTTAATCAATCTAAATTAACATCAATAACTTATTAAGTTTATTTGTTACTTAATCGTTACCGATTGATACAGTGTACTTTGTTTATTTTAATCACTGCACAACGAAAACAAACTGTATTTTTTAAGTATACGGAATTGCCAGATGTGTATTACATATAAACGACGAAATATTGATAACTACAGTATTAAATAATGATAAGTCAAGATATTGCTGGTAGCCGAAATGTGTTTATCGCTGCACAGGTTTGATAATTATCGTATATGTTATATCTTTAAATGTAAATAATTAAAGAGTCTATACTATAGTATTTCATTGTTAAACGGCACTGTGTTTGTATCTATACAGTAAGATTACGCGGGAAAGTGCACGCAAGTAAAAAGTTCATTTAAAGTATATCATCTTGACTTGAAACAGTAATTAATTTATATGGGAATTCCATTAAGTCATTTCATTATCAATGGAGTGGGCGTCACTTGTAGTGTGTTCTCTTTCATTTGTTTACACGCGTAAACGGGACAGCGATTGTTAGGAGGCGACCGACCCGAAAATGGGCTGACTTCCAATAACTAGCCATACAATAATACCTACAAAAAAATATAGGTAAAAATAGTACATTTCCTAAAAAAAAAAGTTTGTGTACAAATCACTGATTGTTGTATTTATGTGACAAAAATATCAATAGAGTACAACAAACAGCTGATATAAAATTAGGTTTTGACCAAAAGGCTTTTGATGCACCAGTTTTGAAATGATTTGTTCATATTCATGCACATACTACCTAACCTATATATACCTATATCACACATCCAACCATAATGCCCAAAGGCAATATTATTTTGAAGTATACTAAAGTGATTCACAGATACTATAAATAAACATTACTATTATAGTTAAGTTTAAAATGTCACTGATTAAAGATTATTTTGTTGTTATGTGAAATTAGTAATTACTTAAAATTATAGTATATATAGGTTATCATATTAATTGTAGAACAGTGTTATGCATTAATGTAACCAGTAGTCATGTTTGTTTTTTGTGTAAATAAATAAATGTAATCATAAGTCATGTTTATCAATGTTCGAAGGGGGAAATATATATACAATTAATATATATGTATGCATGCAGGCCACATCACTACATAGGTAGGTAGACCACATTGCTGCCTAACATCAAGCAGGATGGTGGTCAAACCCTTGCGTTTATAAAAAAAAGTATATTGTATAATTTTAAGTACACAAATAGAAATGTAAGTTTCTGGCCCTTATATCCTATAAGTAAACAAATTAACAGAGAGAGATGGGTAAGCAAGGTGCGATGACAGCTGAAGGGACAATGACAGTTATCCATCATTAAATCAAATTATCACAGCGTATCATAATGTTGAAACTCCCATTTACTCAATACTTTTGGCTACACTTTGAAAAATTTTACTTACAAGCAACACTTCGCACACACCAAGCACACAGTCTCTCTGTTAAATTTATTTTATATATTGTTTTGTTTGTTTGCCTATAGTAGATGACCACATATGAAATGCATTATTTTTTGAGTAATTTTGACTAAAATATACTGCCAAATTGGAACTTTCCAAGAAAGATAATCACCGTTTGCTTATAATAAACTACTACAGAAAAGGTTTGAAATAAAAAGCCCTCGGTTCACTAAGTATATTTGACATAATGTGATGCCAAGTACACTATGACAATTTAGTTTAAAGATGGTTAGAAGTTTCATCAGTCTTTCCCTTCACTGTAAGTGTGTTGTATAGCATAGGAACATCAGCTCTGAAAAATAGATACCCGATAACAAAAGTACAACAGCTAAGTATTTATTTTTAAGGCCCGTTAAACATGTTTTTTCAAAATTTTTCAGCATTCTTCCTGTACACAAAGTAAAATATTATTGGTACGTTGGATTATTATTCTATTTTACCTTTTATATACAGAGCATTCAGGAGTGCTTTGTCTTAATTCACAACAATGGTATTGTGGTCACTTTGAAAAATGACCAAGTCTGAAGATGTCAAACCTCTACAGAGTCAGAATGTCTCCCACACGTAAGTTAGTATCAAAGTGACCAATGCCGAAATATGTACTACTGTAACATTATAGTCTCATTGCAGTTACAAATTCTTCAAGCACTGTCCACGTGTAACAACAGGCTGCTATGAACAATAAACATCTCCATGAATATACCAGTGGGAACTTATTTATGAATACACCAGTGGGAACTTTTTATTGAATAATTAAACATTACAGGCTTGTGCCTCGGAAAGTAGTGAGGAGGTGGTCCATGATCTCCCAAGGAAGCAGTACTGCCTGTGGTAAATTCTAGAAACTACATAAAAATATATCAAGTCATATGATTCTGATAAAGGTACTCTCATTTTTTTTACTTTACAAAACACTAGACAGTTTAGGAGTGTTCAAAGTGTGTCTTTTCCTTATATTTTATTATTTTGTAACATCTAACTGCCAGTAAGTAATATAGTTTATCTGTTATATGTTAAGCTACTTGGAAGCATTCAAAGTACAAAATCCTTAAATCTTCAATCCATTGAATTTTCCCAGATATAATTTAGGGTATTTTCACAAATAGTATTATATTGCATACAACTCCTGATGTAAAAATATATGAGCCTACACCTATTATTATTATTTATATTGCTTTAGGTGTGCCTTTAAGAAAATATATGTGTGAAAAGTGAATTAGTATGTAAATACCCTCAAAACCATCAAAAACAGTGTAGACATGACTTATCTCAACATACTTATGTGATAAAGGTGGTACCCAGTATAGAAACATTATAGAACTTGAAAATCATAATAGGTATTATATTGTTTATGTTTTTTCAGTATCATATTTTAGTATCAGTAGTGCAAACAATACCATTAGACAGTAAAAGTTTGTAAATACAATGCAACAAGGTACTGCAGTATAGTTTTTTGCTAAATGTATGCTGTATAATACAAGATATTTACCTTCAGAGGGTCCAAGTCACTTCTGTTTGACTGTACTAACACAAAATTCACTTCAAATAATTGTTCTAGTAATCTAACAAGGCTCAAGAACAGTAAACATACTGATAAAATGGGACACACTCAGATGCCATAAACAATGGCTTACTTATTGGATTTCAATCACACTTTGGATATATGAATAACACTCATCAGACACTATTTCAATTAATGTAGCACACTATATACCGTGAGAAATATGTTTGTACCTACAGCACATAAAGGAAGAGTTGTGCCTTGGACATAGTACATACGCGACATGACTCAACCCCACTTTTGACAAGTTCACAATTTGACATTTTACAACAATACCAAGCACCTACACCCATCAAGGTTTTTACGGCATCAGACACTGGTTTTATGATAAATATGAGGAATTAACTGATAAACGACGAGAAAGGAAGTATGTGATGCATATTTACGCTCTCTCGTAACTTCCAATGTAACTGTCCGTCAGCTGCCATTCAAAGAATATGTGGCAAAAGTCAAACTTTCATTTTACACAAAGATACACCAAAAATAAACAATAAACACTCAAATAGAGTACGATCGCGACTTGATTACATTGGTTTGCAATATCTATCACGTATTCCCATTTTAGGATAAAAAATCAAAATCGATGTTTACCTTACGTCTCCTTTCAAATCTTTTCTATTGCAGAATCAGGATTGCTAATCTTCCCCTAAAGACGAAGATGAATCCTTTACAGTGAACTTATTAAGTAATGCGCGATACAATTTACCATAAAATGCAATGCTGAATTAAATACAACTGTCCCGAAGATGTTTTCTGCGAGTTACTACACATTTGTTTTATGAAATGGCCTAATCTTGTACAAGATTCCGTTCTATGACACCATAGACAATAATTTGTTTTTAATTTCGGTGTTCCCATTTAACTGATCACCCCTTCCATTTTTATGTCCATGAAAATATGTAAAAACATGGAAAAATAAATTAATGCTTATTCAGAAGGGATGTGTATTAGGTTTAATAAAGTTAAAATGGAAATGCAGAACGTTATTTTCGTTATTTAATCATTTACAAAAACTCGTCTCAGATAGCCCGTAATTCGTCTTAGAGAGGCCGCATTTGATATCATAGTCTATGCCAATTAATTTTTTTATGACACATTTTCCTTGTCAAAGATGTACTTATATTTTTAGCGTAATGTACAAAGTACTGCAGTATTATTGTATGGACTATATTATACTTAACCTGTTTTACTTTAGCTTTTAATAAACTCTACTTAACTATTTTTTTGCTTGTCCACAATACGATTATAAAAAATAAACTCACCTTACAGTTATGGAGGCATTATACTATTAGCTACTATATTATGTCCGCATTTGAATCTAATAAAATTTATTAGCTAATAAAATTTATTATCTTGCTGGACCCCAAATTATTACTATTTAATAGTAATAATTACTATTTAATAGTAATAATTTGGCGTCCAGCAAGATATCATATATTGCACTATATTATATATTTTTAATTGATTAATTGCAGCCAAACGTCTTTCACAAAGGCTGAAATAACTTTAATAAGTTCAAGGATGCCCAAAAAGCCGGAAGTGTTACTCTGCAGTACCTACTCTCAATATGAACGCAATGAACTTCCATGGGAAGTAAATATAAAGTACTATCGTCCATACAACTTCTCATGTTCCATTTTGTATAAAATCATTTCTGTAATGGGCGTGGCCCAGCCGATGATAGGCTCATTTGCATTCGGCTGTCATTCATTCACGTCACAAGCCATCGTCAAGTCGTCATTGGGTGACGACGAGCAGAGTTATGCTTGAGCTAGGATAATATGTGCCAGAGTCTCGTAGTCGTGAGGTGTGTTTGTATGGTCGATGACAAATACTAGACAAGGTCTGCACCTTCACACCGGGCCTACCCCCCTAGTGGTATAGTGGGACTAAAACATACCAGTAGTGGTGTTATAGGATATATAAAAACTATAAACAGAGTTAAAGTTAAATTAAACAATATATTCATCAACTAAAATATTTTACCTCTTGAAACCATGTCATATTGACAATAAATATTCCGTTCATATTACAAGATCTCAGTAAATAATATCGTAAGAAACGTGGAAAACTATAGACCTTATAAGGAGACATCCCTACAGTGGTATGGTTTAGTCCCACCATCCCAACAGGGGTGTTGGGATGGTGTGACACGTGATCTATGAAAATATTGTAATCCCCGCATTTTTAGACAAATATTGATGACCCCGAAATTTAGACAAATATTGATAACCGCATTGGGGTCGCTCAATCAGTGCTTGACTGTATGTACATATATCTAGATAAATGTGCGTAGGAATGGATTTCTCCTACGTCAATCAGACCGCTCCGGGAGTGGGAATCCCATCGTTGTTTATAGAATATACCAGTATTTGGTTGATAGCAGTCCCTGAGTGGTTACTAGTGAACCTAAACTAACCCCTCAGAAGTAGGCTCAACTGGTACCCTGTCGTACAAAATAAAGTACCTACCTACATACGATTTTCAATTTGACGAACAAATAAAACACCATTAATACAAGCGTATCATATATTTTTTATAATAATTAAGAATAAATTCTTACATCACGAGTTATAAAATAAATACATTTATTGCCTTAATGTAAGTTCAAAGTACTCTGTACAGTTATTGTTAGCGATGTAGATACAAACGAGAACATGTAAAAAATATTAAAAAATAAAAACAAAAATCAAATGACAGAGCGACATTGTGTAGTGTGAGTCATCTTCGATTTTCATTTTATCCACGAGTCAATTCTACTAACAACTTAACAAATTGTGTAAGAATCACAACCAATAGTTTGCATCATCATTTTATTACGCGTCGTTATTACACAAACTATTTTTTTAAATCATTGCTCTTCACTTAGCCTAGAACAAGAACCATTTTCTGTACCTTACTTAATATATAATTACATGTAGGTAAAATTACAACTATCTAAGTAATATAATTAATAACTAGATGTGTCAAAACTGGACAAAAAAAAATGTGCACAATATGTACCATTAATTGGCTCTTGTTTGTGGGTTAGGTTAGGTACCTGTTGCGGTGGCCATACACTTGCCCATCAAAGCGACTAAAGCCGTTTTTAAAAAAAAAATAGGCACAAAATAACGCACCTCGTTGCAGAGGGCTCGTTGGCAAGCCTCCGAACTCGGTACTCCACTAACTACTCCGTATCAAATAAACAATTTCAAGTTAAATAAAGACGATTATCATCTGCAGAAGTCAAGTCTTCTATCGAGGCGGAAAATAGAACCAGACACTATGAAAAACAAAAGTTTATTATACGAATTATAAATTAAGAATTAATTAACCGTGAGCCGCTGTTCACGTGGCAAAAAATATGGCATCAGTTTGTTTTAAGTACGTTTAATTCTATCCGAAGTAAGTCTACTATTACTTTAGTACAGAAGCGATCAAATTGAAAATATTACAAATAATGCACTCGATATTGCATTATTTCTTACACTGGAAGACGGAAAATCATTGCTATCAGATCAAATTGAACAAAACAAAAAATATAAACGTATCAAAGTTATGTTCGGCGATACGGCCTTACAACGCTTTGTACTTAATACATAAGTAAAAAAATAATGGACAGAATAATAAATATTAAAAAAAAACTGAAAACGTCGCTGCTGTAGAATAATCGACCTTACTGTAGTGGTAATTACATTGTGCAAAAATGTCATGTTCCTATGTCTATAGAAACTGCAAATAAACTGGCCAAGTAATCTCAAAAAAAAAATACGAATTTTCAGCAAACGAGATAAGTATACAGTATAAAAAAATATGGTTCAAAAATAGACACCACACCAGTAGATCGATAGTTCAAGTTAATCGGTGTCGATTAATTTCAAATTGACTAGATTATTGGGTGTATAGGAATCGTGTCAAAAACAAAGGAACCAATACAAAAAAACACATTGTAAATCATTGTAGGTAGCAAACACACAAAACGTAATCCTACATTATTGCCATAGTAAGTAAAATACGACTAAAATGTACTTTTAGAATTATGTATTAGTACACTTATTAGAAGCCTAGTTATGTACACCTTTGTACGAACACACGCTTTCCATATCAAAACAAAAAAAAATCATCTTCAGTCATATTATAATAATGTAGAACCTATAACATAGCAGAAACCTTAACCAAAAAGAGTGTGGGTTGATCAAACAAATCATTTCATATAATATGAAATACGGCTTGTATGTTTCATGCCGCCCTGAAATGTATTAAATAGGTACACGTATTGTATCAATAGAGTAAATAATAAATATACATATTGCCTCATAAATGATATAAGCATTTCATTCGCTAAACGGCTTAAAAGCGAACGTTTCCAAGAGTTGTTGCAATAAAAAATTGTTAAGTAAATTATAATGGGTAATTTTCTTTGACATTTTTCTGACAGATATTCTGATAGATATAACTGTCATTGCTGTCATACTTTCCAAACAAAGTTTGACAGTAATGACAGTTCTCCGCCCGAAAATCTGTCGAGAAAACGTCAAAGACAATGGGTTGTCAGAGCGGCATTAACACCAATAAACAGTCATAAATTATAGAGATCATATAGAAAACCGTGCCGCAGTGAAAAAAAATTAAATAATGTAGACAATTCGCTGTTCGCATAATAAGTAATACTCTTAAGTACTGAAACATTGCCGTGTTCACCGTGCACGCGTCGGCAGCATACAAAATGAGAATATGCCACCATAAATAAATACACAGTGAAAATATACTTTACCGACACTACCACTTAATTTTATTCCCGTACGTGATGCGTTTGTCTGTTTCGTGTAGGTTGATAAAAATTACAATACCGACAGAAAGTTCAGGCGCGACGAAGAACTAGCATTTTGAGCAATATGTTACAACTCATTTTGAGCTATTATTATGTTATGTTAACATTCGAGTGATAAAATATATTATTTCTTCACTGTGTATTGTAAATGCTTGCTTGTCTCAAAACGTGCCCTGCGCCACACCTGTAGGTTCCGTGTGACAGAAACTCTACACCTAATTATTCTTTTGACAAATTAAATGATATCACAACACCACGAGGAAGTTCCAGTTGTATTAAAGCTTGGAAAATAAACATAACTAACAATTCGATTACAAGGTGTAGGTTACATCTCATTTTGACTCTTGATATTTCTCACCGACGAATTCGGGTCTCCAAACCGAAAGGCGAGAGATCTTAACGTAAATACATTTGATATTAAAACACAATAATAATTTGTGAACATTACCAACATTTCTCTCCTAACGAAAATCTACGTCTCCTAGATCTCTTTCATTGTTCGACCGAATCACACCGTAATCTATCATTACATACTATATTAAAATCTCGACACGAAAATCCTACAATTTGTAAAAAACTTCGAAAACGCTTATCTGAGCTAACATTTGCAGTGTGGGGTGTCGTACGTATGTAGAGCGTGTGAGCGGCGACATCACTTCGAGGGCTGGTAGGGCGGGTAGGGCTGCGGCTGGCCGCGGTTGCCCGTCGCGTACAGCTGCTGCTGGAAGTTGTGGAACTGCGCCGCGTAGTTGGGGTCCGCCGTGGACGGGACCGCGAACCCTTGCCCCTTGAAGCCCGGCCCGCCGCCCATCGAAGGCGGCAACGGCTGGCCCGTGCCCATCCTCACCTGACCCGGACCCATGCCACCTTTCACACCTCTGAAGCCGGGACCGCACATAGGATTAGGCCCTGGGCCACCTTGGAACGGGTCACCCATTTTTGGTGGCGAGTTAAAACCGCCACCGTAACCGTGTTGCATTCGTAGCATGCCCCCCGGTGCTCTCATGACGCCTCTCATGCCCGGCTCCATTTCCATAGTGCGTGGTCCGGGGAAATACTGTACGCCTTTACCTCCCTCCATTTGCATGGGGTTAGTTACCCGATGTAAGAAATCAAGCGACGGTGGGCCCCTCGGCCCCGAGTTGCAAGGCATCTGCGGCCTCGTGGGCAAGTATTGTATCGTGTTTGGTGCACTCGCTTTCACTTGAACATTGGCGCCGTTAAACGGTGGCATTTTACCGGGTCCACCCATTCGCGGGCCCATCATTGAGTCAGGTCCCATGGGGCCCATAGGACCTCCCATCGGACCACCGCCCATTTTGGGGCTGAGGTTCATGTCGGGTGGGAAATCTCCACCCATCATACCTTCCATAGGGCCGCCCATTCCTGGACCACCCATATTGTCCATATGGCAACCTGTAGGATGAATAATAAGAGATTAAAATATAAAGCAGTTGCATTAATTATGTTCATAATCATCATGTCAGTCCTCAGACGTCCACTGCTGGAAAGATCTCCCCCAAGGCTTGCTACGATTATCTTTAGAAAAAAATATTACTATTTTTTTTTTCATTTTAATAGACTCACCTAGGTCGTTCATCATCATGTGTGGATGCGGATGCGGCATGTGCGAGTGTTGATGTGGCATGTGGTGCGGCGCCGAGCCGTACGGCGCCATGTTGCCGCCGGACGGGCCCATCCCGCCCACGGTGTTCGTCAGCTGCTGAGACATCTGAGCCAACGACGATATCGGGTCGAAGGACGACGTCGCCGGGCCCATGGGGCCGCTGGGGCCCTGGTTGGGGTTGATGGGTATGTTGTCGGGCCTGTTCAGGCCACACGGGTTGGGGAACGGTGCCGGCAACGCGGTGCTGTTGGGGCCGCCAGATAATGTCGTCTGAAAGGAGAATTTTACATTTAAATAAATCATTCTTGTCTCGAAACGGAATACAAATTGAAATACGTATGAAGGTTTCAACCTTCATACTCATTTCGTTCTTCAGATAGCAAAAGAAGGGATTGTTCACATTTTTTAAGTGGTGTTTTTTACAGTATTTTCTGAAAATATAGACCATTTTAAGAAACTAATTTGAATATTTTTTGTATAAAATTGTCTAATTACATTTTAATTAATTTTTAAAGCTTAGACCGGAAATACGTCATCATTGCGTTGAAAGAACACCGTCATCGTAGCCAGAAAAAAATAACATGATTGACATGTGATGATTACACATTTTATATAAAAAATAACAACATTGACATATGATTCATATGACACATCTATAAAATGACAGTGACTGTCAACCTATATAATATTACGTAAACAAGAACCGAATAAAATAGGTAGGTTTTCAAAATATTTGCAGTTTGTTTTGTTACTCCCTTCTGTCACAGCTGTCACACGACAAACTTCAATCAGACTTGGCACTTCAGTTACTTTTTTTGCTTTGGAATACATTCCTATGGGCTGAGCTATGACGTCATAGTCTTCAAATAAAAGTTTAACTTAAAAGTTGAAAATAATTTCAATCCATGAAGATTTGGTAAATCTGATTCTTGATAATGGTTAATTAAGGCTATTCCTCGAAATGGTTTTCGATTGGACATCTTGGAAGGACAAATTAATGAAGACAATTCCCCATGTAAGACACATTTCATGGTCCGACAGTTTCGATGCATTTATGAAGTCATAGCTAGAATAATGGCCGTTCCATTTGCATTTATAAACGCCATGCAGCCGGACGATCTTAATCTTAACATTTAACATTGCTATTTGTGTCACTAGTCCATCTTGATCAAGTGCCAACGCTGCTGCATCTTCGCCGTGGGTTCAATCCTTTGGGAAGAGTCAACCCATTAAAACGTGTATCTACGTTACGTGTATACCTAACGAAATATAACCAATCCCTTGTAGAATGGTGAAGTATAGTCACCGTCTTCTGAATAGTACGCGAAGGGTGTTTATAGTTTGTCCAGTAATTCGTGGAACAGTAACTGCGTTCTAAAAATTTCATGTGTTGTTCTGAAAAAAAAAATACACACTATTTGATTTTGAGATACACGACTGACTGGCCATCTATGGATGAATTCTGAATGAAGAAACAAAAGTTTCTCATCACTTCAGCTCACTTGTTGGAACAACTACACTGGTATAGGTCTTTTAAACATTTCGCACTTTGGATGGATGTGAGTTACTGACAAACCGATTTAACACATTTGTGTTGATAATCAAATAACATATCAATTTCTATATATATACGTATATAACTAATAGTCCTGTCTAATACATTCACCACTGGCTCATCAACTCAAACCCTTGATTCTAGAAAGTTGAAATTTTGCAAAGGGGTTTATTTTGTAATGTTTACGTGTGATAACAAAATATTTTTACAATTCATCCCCTGAGGGGGTAAAAGGGGGGGGGCTACAAGCTTGTACTGACATATAATGGCAGAGAAACACTGCTACTCAAAATAGAGTCAAAGAACAGTTAACTACCTAATTGTAAGCAATCATTCTCTATCATATTTTAACACGACAGTGGTCTGTTTGGAAAAAATTGAGATATTTTAGATGCATATGTACATACACCAGTTTCGTAGTATTCAGTGTATAAACATATAGTTATATTTGATAATCTGTAATATTGTTACACTGTTACAACTTTATTAATCCAACTAGTGACTATCAAATACGATAGAAAATATCTGAAAAACTAACAGACGACTACCGACACATTCCACTAGTAATTGAAATTGATTTTGAAGAAAACGAATGAACATGGCTGCCAGGAAAACCATCAATTACACTGAAAATCCGAACCAAATCTCTTACTTATGTAGTAGAATACAGGTAAAGTTGTGTTTCCTCTTAATAATTGATGAGGTAGAAGACGTACGTACAATTACTTACTACTGTTATAAACGCGAAAGTTGGTAAGTACGTAGTTAGCTGTGGCTGTAGGTACGACAACGTTCTTAGGAAAACTTCTTAAACAAATTATAGAATTCATGGCCGAATAGGTTTGTCAATATACTATGTACTTCAGACCTATAATACCCCATTAGTACTAAGGGACTTTACTAGATGGCGCCCTGCCGTCCTGTCCTCTCCTATCCTCTCTAAGAGCAATGAGTGCGCAAAGACCTACATGAAGTCTAGAGCATCGCCGCAAAGTTCGCAAAGCCTATCTGTCTTCTATCGAGTGCATTTCGTAGAGTGTGCTACGGAGTTGCATAACGTAATACCCCCATCGCGTTTTTACAATAGGACAATCAGGAGAACGGCAAAACGTCATCCATACCAGGTGGATTTGCCATTTACGCGAACCAAACGGTTTGCGCCTACTTTCATAGTGCGAACCGCCAGGATGTGGAACGACTTGCCGGAGTCTGTGTTTCCTGCGCAGTACAGTCTGAAGGTCTTCAAGTCGCGGGTGAATAGTTACCTACTGAACAAGTGTGCTCCATCGTAGACCACATCGCTGCTTAACATCAGGCAGGATGGTGGTCAAACGCTTGGTCATAGTGATAAAAAAAAGATGCTGGATGTGATAAGCCGAAAACAGATCACAGTGGGGTGCAATTGGAGAGGCCTATGTACTTGTCCACTGCTACAAGTATGGGCTGATGATGATGATGATGATGAAGGAAATTATCGGATATGGCGACGGGGTAGTGCCAGAATTCTGCTGACTCAAGTGCCGCCGATGGCCTTCAGCTATCACTGGTGCTGGGTTAGTCCCAAAGGACATTCATCAGGCTTCACCCAACGAGCGGGGATTTTCTTCTTTTAGGGCTGGACGGTAATTCATCCACTGCAACAGCCTGGTCTTTCACGACAGCAACCAGATCCCGCCACCGGTTGGTACATTAGACCTGAAAGAGAACAAAAGCCTTGATTTATCATAAACTAGCGGCACGCCCCGGCTTCGCACGAGTGCAATGCTGATACTAAATGTTTCTCTACTATATCATGCATGTAAGAAACATATAAATCTTATTCTGGAATCATTCTTTCTATTAAAATAATCCGTTGCGTAGTTTTAAAGATATGAGCACACATAGGGACAGACAGTGGGATGCGACATTTGTTTTAATAACTCCTGACTCAAAAATATGGGTTATAACACCCATATTTTTGAGTTTGACGTGTCGGTATGTGTGTCTGTCTGTGGCATCATCACTCTCAAAGTTTTTTTTTATCACTATGAACAAGCGTTTGACACCCATCCTGCCTGATATTAACCAGCGATGTGGTCTATGATGGAGCATACTTGTTCATTAGCTACCTATTCACCTGCGACTTCAAGACCTTCAGACTGTACTGCGCAGGAAACACAGACTCCGGCAAGTCGTTCATTACTAATAATAGTAATGAAGGTATTACATTTTTTTTTGTTTGAAAGCTGATTTGATCGAGCGTGTTCTTAGCTATGTTTGATGGATATCGGTTCACCCAATCAAAAGTTATGAAGGTTGAAAGGGATGAAAAATTTCACTTGAGCAATTATGTCCAAGTGGGGTATCAAATGAAAGAGCACGACCTGTATATTTAAAATCGGGTTTTTTCCTTAGAAATTTGCAGTTATACTACGTTAGTGTTTAATGTTGTGCACAATTATGATTGGCCCCGATACTTAAGTTAGTAGTTAAATTATAAGCAAGTATTTGTACTTATACCGGTGATGTGCCTTTAATAAATAAATGAATATTTGCAGTAGGCAAGTCTACAATCGCGTTGCTTAATTAACTTTGCCCTCATCTGTATTCATAAGGCAATTGCTAATGCCGTATTTTTATTATTTAATCTTCTTGGGATTGGTAACTGGAATACGATAGGATATTGGAAATATTAATTTACCGAGCGCCCTGTCGCTACCCTCTTCGTATTGTTTACCCAGAGTTTTCAGTAGGTAATCGCATTTTATTAAAGCATTTTTTTTTGTGATTTACCTGTTTTGACGTTGGCACCTTTGCTTGATTGAATAAAAGGCGTGACTAATACTCACATTCAAGTAATGTCACTGTCTGGAATAATAGGCATTACTACATCCATATTAAATGTCTAGGGTCTAAGAATACTAGCAAATTTTAGACAAGACAAAACAATGAGGAGAAATATCAACAAAAGATCGAGTCCGAAGACGAACGACCATAGAATAAAGTAATTGCATCTCACTCGTTTTCAACTACACACAAACGAAAAAAAAAATTTTAGCTCAAAAAAAACATCTAATTTATTTAAATCAAATCTAATCTTCTGGTATTGTCTCCTACCTAATTCCCCATGCCTTCCCCATTGATACAATGACTTATCACCATATTTTGAATAAATTATGAATGAATTCAGTTTTTGTAAAATATATTCTTGATTAAAATTTTCTAAAATGTACTTGATCCCTAGACACTTGATGTGTGTATCTTTGACAGATGGAGTTTCTTAGAAAGTTCCTCATTCATCATCAGCCCATTGTCCACTTCTGGAAATAGGCCTCTCCAATTGCACGCCACTGTAATCTGTTTTCGGCTTCTCGAATCCAGCTTCTGCCAGCCGTCTTTCGCATATCATCAGTCCACCTTGCCTGAGGGCGTCCTACACTCCTTTTGCCAAGACGCGGTCTCCACTCGAGAACTCGTTTGCCCCAATTATCATCGGACAAGACTAAATAAGTAATGTCTAGGGCCCGTATTTTTAATCAATGTACTCAACAGCAGATTCTTCCAACTCATTTCATTGATTGTTACTATTTACTCGTATAAGTGACCCAAAATAAACAAGTACACCATATGTCCGCACCTACTATAGGTATGCAAATAAACGCTCCCGTGCCGCGGTGACGATTTCAGGAATCGTTGCGAACAACGACCAAGTACTCACCTTGCCAATGTCTCGAGAAAGCATTGTCAGACACACACAAACCCCCTCATGGGGTTTGCCGAGAGCTTTGTCCAAAATGTTTGCTTTGTGGACGCAGCAAATTGAAACGTCACGTCGTCGTCGCAGTGAACTGTGTACAGGGATAAACACGGACTGAGTAGTCTATGCCAGATGCTTTAAGCTTTCGCCACATAGCCGGCAGCAGCGCGAGTATTAATCTCAACACTAGAATGTCTGATCGTAGGAGAAGACCATCCTTTGCGCTACAAAAATATCGTAACAACATTTCTTTCTTCAATTCTCTTGTAAGAATATGTCTTTTCTACAACGTATAACCTATGCAGAAAATTCAAGAAAAGCGTAAAACTAGTAATTTTATAAGTCCTATTAGATACTATAGGTTCCAGGGGATGCCTACTTCTTTACTTGTTTATAACCTGTTTTGCTCTAGATGTATATTAAAGACAGGTCTGTTAATTAATTTCAGATTTTTTTGTATGTTTACATGCTTAGGGATATAGTTCAACACGGTTTATTTTTTAATGTTTGATCATAATATTAAGTACCTGTAACCTCGTTATGTAAGATTAAATAAATAAACTAGCCCAAGCCAACAGAAGGAATTCCCATGGCACGCTTGTATCTCGGTGTCGAATCAGACTAGTGTACTCTCGTGTGGTGTTATCTCGAAGAACTCAAACAATAGGTATTGCTACTCTGTGGAGTTAGAGTACTAACAAAACGTCCGCTCGGTCGATTCATTCGTTTTAATGACGTCTGTCCAATCACGGAGCAGCACCGCGAGGTGCGGTTAGTGGACGTTGCCGAAAAAGAATGGATAGACACGAAACGAACCTTCTAACCCCATAGATATGGGCAATAGTAAGAGACAAGTTGCACATCCTCTAAAAAACTGTCATAACATAAAAAAGCGATTTTGAGAAAACACAATTTTAAGTTATTTATTTCCCTGTTCCATTTACTTGTGAGCGGTGTAAATAGTTATTGATATTTTGAGTTGTCACACCGCATTACGAATATGGCGTTTTTGTAGATTAAAAAGAAAAAAAATGCACCTTTCTGTATGATTGGATGAAAACTGGATTTTTTTGTGTTATGACAGTTTTTAGAGGATGTGCGAAGTATCCGCGTTTATGCTAGCGTTGATTTCTTTTGTGGGGTCACCGTCTCTGTCGGCTGTATGGCGAGAACCTTAAAGAGAATCTTTGCGGCAATATACGCTCACTGAATTGGTCGTAAGTTTTGATTGTTTAGATCTAAGTGGTCAAATATTAGTTTGCTTGCTGAAGTTTGTCTTTTGTAAAGTAAATGGAAGGGTTTGTTTAAGTATTTATATGTATTACTGTGTATAGGGTCAAGAGAGGGTAACGCCTAATCGGATTTTCTTGTTATGTATTTATTGTTCGATTTACGTCCACTGATTATTATACAGGGAGGCAGGGCTGTATTACTAGATTGTATTGCTCTGACTTATGTGATCCTAGCATTCCGGATATTTAGTATTTCAATATACAACGGGTGGCACCACCCTACTGAACTTTGTTATCCTGTTTCTAGACAGCTTGATTAAAAAAGCCATCAATAGTAAATTGCCAGAAGAAGGCTACATAATAAGGGATAATTGAGAACTGTTAATTGTGATATGAAATTACTCTTTTAGGCCAAAGTCAAATATTTCTCTAGGCTCTACTAATTGTATTTCACCTCTTCATTCAAAAACTTTGGACTATCAGCTGATTGAGTTTGTATAGGGTTTGTATATATATATATAACATTATTTTTCGATTCGGTACGTCGGCATCTCCTGAAAATAACTTAATGGGCTCTCCAAGGTATTTGAAATGTTGAGTTTGAATTAATTAATTTCACTTGATACGCCCACAGATTTCCCAAAGTACAATCTACTGAAGTATAAGCGTAGGGCAGTAGGTAGTCAAGTCATGGCCGACATTCGTTTCATGGCCTGCCCATAGCCCCCGGCGACCTTTGAAGCAATTGGGCCGACGGCTTCTAACCTTTTTGTTTATACCCAGCTGATTGAAATAACCCGCCGACGAAGCCCGAGCGCCACCGAAAATATCCGAACGTGCCGAATGCACTAGATCGGCATTGAGGGCATTTTTTCATTTGGCCCGCGAATTTCTTCGCGACTTGCAATTGGACGTAGTTACACAGAAAGGACTCGATCCACACTTTGTCCGATATTGAGTTAGCTATACCAGGCTGCTAAGTTAAGACATATCCATCATATAAAAAGACATTTACACAAAAAAGTTCACTTCAAGCTATTTTTTATACACAGTACAGTCGGCTAAGAATCTGCTCTACCACTCTAAGGTTGAAACTCATATGAATGTCATTAAACATTAAGGTTAATTGTTCACTTGTCACAATATGCCTACTCTACCTTATTGATGTTTTGGTGACACAGGAAGTGTCATCGAAACTGATAGACCATTTTCTTGGCCGACCGTACCCTGACTCAATCCACATGTATGGCGGGTCAACAGCGCATACAACTTTAAAGCTCAATATCTCCGAAGTAACTTGTTGTGGATTGAGTCCTTTCTGTGTAACTATGTCCAATTAGAAGTTGTGTGTGAGTTGAGTTTGGTTATGCTAGGGTAGTATACTCTACATAACGCTCTTAAGGCGAAGCAAAAGCAGGAGCAGAAGAAATCCTTCAAAGTGACGTTATGGTCATCATCAGCCACATGACATCCACTGCTGGGGATTCAGCCAGGGCTTCCCCCAATGATTTCCATGATTATTTGGGGGGAAATGCACTAATCGCTACCCTTGGCAGACGAATTGGCGATCGCAGCAGTGTTGTGATTTGACCCATATAGCTGCCCGTCCTCCTTCGGTCGCCTCTTACTGCGGGAAAAGTTGGGCTGGGGTGGTGACATATGTATAGTCGTGACACATGCCGACAACACACGACTAACGACCTTGTGGTACAGCACATATTCCAAATGGTGTGATACTAGTGACATATAAGGCGCTATTGCAATTTCCACGAAAATCCTGTGCTAGTGTTCAATTAGCTTCTTCTTCAGACCCTATATGGAAAAAAACATCTTGAGCAAACCCCGATAAAATTAGATTACACGTCGACCCGATCGTCACCTGCCAATCATCTATTTGGTTTAAAATACGTACGCAAAACGTACCCAAACAAAAATGGCCGAAGCCCGATAAAAAATACCTAACGAATTTTCTTTTTCATCATGGGTGACATATTCAATTTTCCCGTTCCGTGGAACAAACGCGTCTGATAACTCACCACAGATGGCAATCAGTCAGCGAGCGCGTCACAGAAGCACCCCGCGGCGTGACCCGTGTCCGGCCCGCGACCCAATTCCCATGACCTGACCTGACCCGGGCCGGGCCGTGCGGGCGCAATGTCATTGCGTATCAGCTGCGGACAGGGGAAATATTTGGGTTGATCACTACAAAAAAATACACAAATTTTCCAATTTCCTTTCCGACCTTTGCCTAAAGCTGAGTTTTTCT
The DNA here is from genome assembly GCA_012932125.1 of Conopomorpha cramerella. NCBI lineage: Eukaryota > Metazoa > Arthropoda > Insecta > Lepidoptera > Gracillariidae > Conopomorpha > Conopomorpha cramerella. The sequence goes on along the minus strand of SJJU01004172.1, from coordinate 14,355 downwards.
GGGGACAAATGTTATATGGAGGTTTTTCAAGAATTCTAAATGTATGTAGCGCGTAATCGTAACGTATACCAGTAAAGTAATCTTTATTTCACACCTCACAGTGGAGACAGCGGAACACATCTTAATGGAATTCCAGGTTGTGGAGAGATAAAATGACCCATCTAGGACACAAGCGATCCCTGCAAGAGAAGACGATCGTTAAGGACACAAAGGGTTTGTTGCAGTTCCTGATGGAACTGGGGTGGTTGGAGTAGCACCATCCAAACCACGCAAAATCTCATTGGACGCCGAGCTGCAGTAACGCATATGATCTACATCTATATCTTCACAGCTCAAACCTCACACAAATCAACAAAATATAGCAATGACTTACTTAAGATCTAAACAATGGATGTTCATGTAAATATTGTCCTTATGAAGAAATTTTCACATCGGATTCTCTGTTCGACTGTAACAAAAATGATGAGACGAGGTATGTCGCGTTGCAGTAACTCATCTCCTAGTCTGTCTATCCAGAACGCGAGATTCTAGTAACTACATGAATGGCCAAGTTTGACATTTGATGTAGATGAAGCGAAAGGGGTATGTCAGGATCGTGACAAATGGAGATCTGTAGTCTCTGCCTACCCCTCTGGGAGACAGGCGTGAAGTGTATGTATGTATGACATTTGACTTAATTAGACAATTATAAAGTTTACGATCATTGATTCTAAGATCAATGTCTTGCAGTCATCTCTTCTATCAATTCTATAGAGCTTTTAGTCCGTGTGTCAATCGAACTGTATGTATGAATTCCCACTTGAGTAAATCTTCATATTATGAAATTATCTGTACATCATGATGACGTGACTGTCCACCTCAAAGGCATATACTAATATTACAAGTATTAAGAGAAAAGATTTAATTATTTGAATTGAACAGGCTCGGAGCAACTCGACTTATGTAGTTGGAAAAATCTTTCAGCGTTGGGTCAGGTTTGCTACATTATCTGACATAATTTAGCTTAAAAAAACAGTACAGTAAGATAGAGGTGGAAATGACTGAAAGCATTGCGGACAAAATCACAGAGCGTCTACAAGTGTATATAGTATACGCCATCTACATCACCCACAACAAGTATGTGTAAGTTATTAATTTATACTTTCTTCAAAATCGGTCTCTGAAGTAATCAATTCTCAATTCATGAACAAGGAAATGCTCTTCGGCAAGCATGTCTACTCACCCAGAAACTTCTACTCGACTGTTACAATTTATGACTCGAATGAGAATCGATATTACGCTGCCAAAATGCTCAGATATTCTTACCTTAAATTATTATTATGGTGGAATTATAATGAAAACTTCAACCTACCTACTGCTGTGCTGTGCTGTTACACCGCTCTAAAAAAACACAGCTTTTGGTTATGCTAATTTAAAATAGCGCGGTCATTGGGTATATCTACTTGGTAGGATCTACAAAATTTTAGGATTCATGACATCAAGGCAATCCAGTAAACACTATACATATTAAACAGTTGCCTCTATGTCACACTGTAATCTGAAGGTAGAAGAAAATCTGTTTTACATGATGAGCATATGCTGCGGCTCGCAGCCACAAATTTTCTAGAGCTGCAGACCAAGCACGAGCGTCAAGAAACACACGACATAGAACAAATACGCACTGTGATTGGCTGTTATGTTACGTATGACTCGGCTTGTTTCAACGAATCGCATCGCGTCATATGTCTTGTCATTTCTTGCTTGGACCGCTGTGCTGGAGGGGCCGATTTTAACATTATATCAGTACCAGAGGTGACCTCAGACCAAAAGTGCCGCCTAAAAAAAGATACTATACCTAGACTACATTAATAAGAAATAAGCACTCTAGAATAATCTTATTTCGCACAAGTTAATACGCCACGTGCTATAACCACAAGTTAATTACTTTATACCTACACTCGCGAGCAGGAGTAGCCAACCGTGGAAAAATCGCTGAGACATTACCGAGAACCTATCAGAATTCGTTTCACGAATGGTTGATGACGCCTGGCGGGCTCCAATCCCTTCACTATTAACATGTTAATAACATACCGGCACAACACTTTGCCATTGCTACGTTAGCAATATTATTATATTACAAACTTACCATTTATTTCGTTACTCGTTAAATAAACTCTTAAAGCTGCTAAAAGATTAATGATTATAACAAAAACAATCGATGGTGCATTCCCAGTTCAGGATGGGATGTCATTGTTTTCGTAAATCATCTGTCAAACTAAGAAAATACAAAAAACCTAGCCGTTTCAAAAATAACCAGAATTACCCATTACTCTCAGGCTTGGCCACTTCAAAAATGACAAAAATTTACGCAAAAGAATTCAATTCGATAATTACTTCACCTCATTATAAATAATTTAATTATGCGAGGCATATTTAGCGGTGGTCGAATTGTCTGGGTGTTTTATTTATCTAAGTATATGGTATGTATTTAAAACTACTTGTGTAAGTATATCAGTCTCTGATACCCATACTACAGGGTATCCTAGTTTGGGGTAACTTATGTAAAAATGTCCCGAGATATTTATTATTATTATTGTAAATTTTCAGGGCGGGTAGTCACGATAGAGTTTCCTTGACGAAGTGTAGATCAATGTAATACCTAATACCTACCTAGTTTCCACGCGAGCAAATTCTCAGGATTAAGGATAGCTACCGATTCATGTCAAACACGGTCTAGTGAACCAAAACATATCGAATACTCACAAACTATCGACGGTCCTAGTTTTACAATTTACAGATACCCAATGAACACAAACTACAGTAAAGTTGGCCTTTTCATAATACTGGGATAGGTATTCGGTAAATTGTACGTTTACACATTATTTTTTATCGTTGTTATATCCGTTATAGATACCACACATATGAGACTCACACCCACTAAAACCTCACGGTAACGAAGGCCCCCGAATCGTCCAATAATCCTGACATATGAAAAGTAGTGGGTCATGAATTTGTTTCGTAGATTAGATTTGATTCAAAATCTGCATTTGAAATCTAGTGGAGTCTTGGATTTTTTTTTTGAGTGAGGAGTTTCTTTTGACGGTACCTTACAAGTTCTGTTCATGATTCCAAACTTCGTATGAGGATTATTAAGAAGCAGATGCCGTCAAAAGACGATTCCAAATTTACATACCTAAGGGAAGTTTAATTTAGCTTTAGTAATCATCACGGTGTTAATGATGTGGAATTACTGCCGACTTGTAAAATAATAGTTGTTAGGAACTGCAATTTAGAGTAGAAAATTATGGCGTGCAAATAATTGTTTTAAATAATGAAGCCTTTCCCTATTTTACGAAGTATATGAAAAGAACAAATTGAAAAGTCAAACTCAATAATGCAAAACCGAACTCGACTAATTTTAAATGTTTTCACAATGAATGGTACAATATATTTTTGTCGTAACAGTAATATTTTAAGGATAAGTCCTTCAAAATTCTGACAAAAGATAATAACTTTTTGATTCACTTTGTTCTGGTTCTTCTGGTTGTTATAGCTCAAGAAACAAGATCAGAACTTTTGAATAATAATAAGTTACCAATTTTGTCATTTCCCTTCCCTGAAAATAAAGGGCGGTTGAAACAGCGGCTGGGTTACAATATTTAATCTTTATTTTATCTTTTCCAGTAGGTCTTGTATAATATAATGTAAAAGGAACTTATTACGACTTTTACAGAGAAAACAGTGGAGTTGGAAAACGGTGATTAGTTTCGTGTCAATGTCAATTCCGTGTCGATTTTTCTAAAAAAAAAACACAACGTTTCAAAGATAGTGGGAAACGAAAGACACGCAACTACTTTTGGACTCGCTCTTTAGTGGGACTATTTTTTAATCATCATTATCATCAGCCCATACCTGTCCATATATCCGTAAAATATCCGTAGGTAAAATCCGTTTTAAACCATTCCGCCAACCGCGTCCATTTATGTCTCGTCTGTTACCTCGTTTAGTGTGAAAAAACGAACAATCGTTTCGCTTACTTTCCTAACCCATCAGAACCTATGACAATTGGGGAGCATATTTAAAGTGATTTCAATGAACTTCGCCAAACTTTACATAACTTTAGCCAGGATTATCATCTAACACATTTTACGTCCCAGACCAGCACGTTTCTTCGTCATCATCCACTCGTCTAAAATATTAAGTTACCAATCCATCTTCTATGACAAATCTCTGACGGACGGATAACCTACTAATGGTTATTATTAGAAGACAGCCCTATTCGAGATTTCCGTTACAGAGAGATGCTGCTCGGTCATTCGTCGACATTCACGCATCGTCTCCCGCGGCCTGGTTCGACCCCGAACACTACACTGCGTTGGATCTGATCCATTGCTCAAATAAAATTAAATATATTTTGGCATTATGTACCTACTTAAAATGTAACGGAAATGAGTGTTTGAAATCAGACAGCCGTAAGTACCATATAATATTTATTCGTACTGAGTTTCTTTTGAATACAGTAGATTTAAATTGTAGACACACAATAGTACGGTCGGCCAAGAAAGTGATCTATCAGGTTTTGTTTTTGTGTTATTAAAACGGTGTGTTTCAATCTTTGGTTGATGGACCAGGTTTTTGGTACAACACACTTTCACACGAACTAGTAATTTCACTATAAAGTATAGCTTTTGAAAGATTTAAGTGTTTTACTTAACGAAACCTATTGGGCTTGACAGAACCTTTGGAGACATGATGCGTCCTAGGTCACATTTTGCTTAACTGGTAAGATATACGTGAACAAAAATGTAAATAGCGTATCTATCGGCCTTTAACCAGATTGGTGAAAGAAATACATCTAAAATTGTTTATTTCGGAGACCAGCAAGGGAGGAAAGAAACAGTAGACAAATATAAACCTTTCGAAAGAATCGTAGAGTGTTATAAATATTTTCCAAGAACACCACGACAGATTTCAAACTTTAAAGAGAGCTGACGTTTTTTTGGGTTTAAAATTCTGTTTTAGAAAGTAGATCTCTTTATACTTAATTTTTAATGGGTCCACAATAGTACACTTCAACCTTCCCCAGTAGCAATATATTCGCCACGTTCCATTTTTATTGACCTTCATGTTATGTTTCAAGACTTAAATGGGTGAAGTTTTAATAGTTGCAAATGGCAACTTTGCACTTTATTGCAAAGTCGTCGCTGTGCGTTAAATGTCGCTTCGTAGAACCTTGCTTTAATAACCGTCCATTTACAACGCAAGGGTAAAGTCGGATAGAGTTCTGTCACACATCCTCAATTTTTTAAACATTTGCCAAATCGCACCGTGTGACCAGCTCTATGAGGTTAGAACAATAAGAAATCATACATTCGTTTCATGTCGATCATTCCTTTTCGGCAACGTCCACCAATCGCAGCTTGTGGTGCTACGTGGTGATTGGTCTTACGTTCTTAAAAAGAATGAATCGACACGAAACGAGTGATCGTTTTCTTAGTGTTTTAACTACCTACTGGCCCCCTAGCACAGCGCTCCAAGAAAAAAATTACAAGACATAAAATAATGCTCTGCGATTTGTTGAAACACGCTGAGTCATACGTACTGTGATATACCAGCCAATGAGAGTGTGTATGTGTTTTATATCGTGTCTCTCGTGCCCTTTTTATTGTAAAAAGCGTCAAGTACGGGTGTTATCAGCGCTGACTAGACGCGCGACTGTAAAACCATCCACCCTTTTAATGCGTATAAATAAATTCTCACAATATGTAAACATAATTTATTGTCAGGCTAAGAAGTGAACTTGAACATCAGATTTCCAATGTTTCTGTCCACCCAATTAAGGAAAATGGACATGAGTTTATGAATGTAAATTTATTTTTTCTTGAAAATACTTATTTTTTCTTATACTTCAACATAATAATCAACGGTACGTTTTCATTACAGAAGCGCAACCAATGAAGGCTGGAGGTAGGCGTAGTACAACACGCGACTCCACTAATTAGCATTAGGCTAAACGCTAGCTAACCATTACCCTGGAGTAAATCTAATATCCGATAGTTTTAGGAACGTTTTTTTTGCAAATTGATAACCTAACCGCTAGAAAATGTCTAGTGGAGCTTAACTAAGATAAACATCTCGAACAAAACCAGTACAGAAAACCAGTGTCCTTGGATAGAGATGCTTAACTTCGACAAATGTTTTCAACTTCCGAAGCCCACTAAGGTATTTATCTTTCAACTTCACAAATAATTTCCCTCCTCAAATTCCACTCCGATGTTTAGAACCATTGACGTACACTCCAGATTCCACGCTAATGTTGGAATGAAAGGAAATCTTAGCAAAGTTATGGTTAACAAGTTAATTAGAGCACAGCCATCCCCCGCTCGACAAGATACTCTCGTTTTCTGCAGCGACGTCGTTCGTTTTCTAGTATAATTACTAGTTTAAAAGTATCCCGGGGTTAATCTGAAAAACTAACGTCTATGTTGGGACGACAGGAGCGAATTTACATTGGCCCGGGAGCATTCTCTTAATTACAGTCGAGGCGAAGTTTCAGGGGCGCTACTCTCGCCTGTTATGTTCTACGAGTTTTAAACTCAGGTTTCAGAGACGATCATTATTTTTGCGAAAATGAGTGCTTGTTATTTTAGCATTCATCATCGCCGTGTAATCAGACATTACGTTCAACTATAATTGAAGGCACACATTGTTTATGGGATGCTCGGTAATATAAAAAAAAATCACGAGTACCTTTTTCGCAGTTACTTGTTTAGTTTGCTAAAGCTAGAAGGTAAATATTTGTGATAGGATTGCTGTCGTCTCGTTCTCTCTTATCCTTCTCGACAGAGATGGTTGCAGCTGCAAAGTTTATGCGATTATAATCCTTTGAGAGTCACGGCCATGCTGTTCCCCACCCCAGCGCCCGTGAACACCCTCTGTGTCCCCTTCTTCTATTAAACTTCGGTAGATTATCATTAATTCGCAGTGTACCTGCGACTGTAGGAGAATTTGCTTGCAAAACTCGTGGTTGCACGGATTGTTCAATCTGGTCGATGTTGCGCAATTGACGTCATCTTCAATAGCATCAATATTTAAAAAAAAATACTTGTGTGTGTGTATATGTTATAATATAAACATACATAGCCACAGAAATTATGAAATCTTTAACCGTTTAAAGATTTTAAAAATCAGTGGGCTTATAGGTATGGTGGATGAACCTATTGTCCTAGTGCGCTCCAAAGACGGTATATTTAAATATCCTGAATCCTGCTTTATCGATTTCGACCGATGCATAGATCTCACCTGCTTAGCGGAAACGGAAATGCGCACATCATTCTGATTCAAAATCTCTATCTTAATAGGATTAAATATGAAATATAAAGTGTCATCAAACCGTGAAAGATGTTCATTGTAAAGATCAGGTTAAGCATATTAAACGCTTAATGATACGACTCGATTAATCTTCACGGTAATTTTCTTCAAGGGTGATCAAAGTGGTTGTTACATCTTAACCATGGTCTATCCTCCATCTCCATCGTATAGCAAATCGTGTGTGTTATATATACCTATATGTATGCTAAATGCTTTACATACCTACAAGTTCTTCACTTATACCCAAGATTGTGTCGTCATGTTTTTTAAATACTAAGAACTTGGTGTACTTGTGTACTTGGTAAAATATGTATAAGCACACAAAATTTCATAAAGGAACATATATTATCTAACGTCCATTGGCTCTGGTATGGACACATAATTTCTACGAACAGACCATTGAAGAACTGTAAGGAATTCAATGACATTGTGCTTTTCCTCTGTAAAAAAATACGCAAACACATCTTATAAGTATATTTTAATAAAAACCTGCCTCAACAATACTGACGGTCCATACGTTGGAATTTCTCGGTATTATCGGGTATTTTATTTATTTAAACACTTTAATGCACAAAAAAGTACACATGGCGGACTTAATGCTAAAGCATTTTCTACCAGTCAACCACCAGTAATGGGAAAGGCCGATGGGTGTGCCAGGATACAATAAAAACAAAAAAAACAAAATAGAAATTAAAACACGACAATTATACAAACAATTAGAAATAGGAAATAAAAATTTAAAAAAAAATGTTACACTAGTACAAATATATACTATAATAAAACTGTTCAGGGTCTAAAAAGTACATAAAATTGAGAAAAAAAAACTCACTAACAGTTCTATGTTTTACTAATACATACTATACATAAACATACTTATATAAATATATATATACATAATCCAATACATAGGTATTTTAAGCAGGATCTTAGAAAAAAAAATCTTTTATAAAGGAAAGTTGGAAGGATTTATCTGTTTTGCATTTCGGCAGCTGAAATATTATCAAATAAGCATTTTGGTTTCAAACTCCCACACGTTGTAAGTGTTGTCCTGAAACAACAAAGCAGGGGTTGGCCTAAGAGATTTGGGGTAAATCATTCAATAAGGAAGAAGAATGGATTTACATAAGAACCGGCGAAAATATGTACATACTTTCTCTACAATAATAACGTCCAATCCAAGGATAATTCAGATACGGACATACCTTCATACAAACCTTCCATAACAAGAACAAACATCAGCGGTTTTCATATTACATGTACTTTGAATATTTTTAGCTTCGAGGAAAGGGCGTCAAAACCTTATGCTGAGTTTGACTTGGAATGGGCCCTTCTTCTTTTTGGCAAAATCTTTCAGGTCAACCCTTAGAATTTTACGTTCCAAAGCATCACGCGATTGACACACCTTTTAAAACAGTTGCACAATAACGAAAGCCATCAAAACGCATCTAAGACAAAAAAGACTATAAATCAGGTCAGGGTATTTTTAAACTGGAACAGTTTAAAACAGTTTTCGCTCACCTTGAATTTTCCTGCAGAACAAAGTTCAGAACAAACAGTTGCAAGTCTTGCTACAAGTTATTTAGTTTTCATAATTGAATTGGACGGATGAAAAAGGTCCTAAAGACTCCCCTGTTCGCTGGTCTTATGTAGATTTGGATGCTTTCACTTTTCAAGATGAAACAAAGGATTTTCTTTTGCAGTTCCCGAGTACTGTTGACGTTTTATCTTGAAAGACTTTCTTGAAATTGTTAGAGTTCGTAATTGAAATACGAAAAGTGTTTACTCTGTTTAATTTAATAAAAGTTATGTAATAACTAAACTTTTCTTTCGCTGTGTGTCCCGTATGTACCTACTTGCAGTGTGATTAGAAATACATTATCTAAAATAAGGTATGTTCGCAATCTTCACAAAACGTCCTTGGTCCAGTTGGTCGGTCCTTGACTTGTAACCGGAAGGTCGCAGGTTCGAGTCCAGTTACTGGACGTGTACCAATGGGACTCTTTTTCATAGCCTATGTACGAAACGCAACGCTTGTACGGTTAAGGACAACGTTCGTAATGAAACCCGCACACCACAAGGTGCGAACATTATAACAACGATGAGTTCACCCTCCTGTCGCGTTGGGTTAAATACGCTTGGTGAACCGTGGACATTTGCTTTAGCAAATGCCTCTGCCTACCCAGCTTTGGGATTACAAATTTTGGCGCTTGAGGTGCACAAATTGGGGTGACTTATGAATAAAGTTTTTTTTCATGAGACTATCGACACTCATTGCGCGTATCAAAAACCTCAACTGCCGTAAAAATAGACATCAGACCTCATAATACTCTAATCATAATCCAATCTACGATGTTACCTCAATATCAATCCAGAAGCGGGAGGTAGTTAATGTAATATTAAATCGTCCGGTCTCCTGCACTATAGCCATCTCAAAATTGGAAATTACTGTATCAAAATGCAATCAGTGATGCGTACAGTTTCACTGAAGGCTCCATGTCCATTCTTATTCAATTACGAAGCACTTCTGATCCATGTTGGTACCCAATTTTCCAACTAAAGAAATCATCGGCTTATAAACTTTTCATTCATTTTTATATTTACACGTCTCTTAATTGTAATATCACAGATTCGAAGATCACTTTAAATTGGTAACGTACTGAATTTTCGTCCAGGTTTTTTTATTTCCTTTCCTCATACCCTTACATGATACTCCAATAAATCCGGGAACCTTTTCTACGATATTTGAGCATGAAAAGATCAAATAGCGGTGAAATCCTTCCCGGGAGGTTGCTGCTATATTGATTGATACGCCAATTGCTCCGCTCATCTTGAATAGTAGAATATTGCGGTAATGCTATTACTTACAATGGATCGGCTTGTGAATAAATTTCAGGGCACAGTAAATTTGTACCGGAGACGTTTCATGGGCGGGAATTTTCGTAATGTAAAACTTCGTAACGTAAAAGAGTGGTGAAATGGTGAGAGACTCTAATAAGTAAGTACAAACTATTTACTTTTTCTTCCGTTCTTTTATTTCGAGTTACGTAGTTACTATGTTATTTAGAGATAATGCAGCTTTCTAATGGTGTAAGAATTCAAATGGTAAATCATAATAATTAAGTAAATTTACCAATATTTCCTCTTTTTTCCCGGATCAGGGACGTAAAAATAAATAAGTGTATGTATTTCTTAGAAGATTACCTAAAAGATATATAAAAAGGATTTTTGAGCGATGTTAATGATGCTGGCACGTAAACACTTTTGCTATTTGTCCCTTGAAACTGGGATCGAGGCAGACCTAGGGGAGAGATATGGGTTCAAAGGCATGTCACTATGGACACCCATGAAACCGTTAGTTTCATCCCCTTTTCTGACATTGGCTGAAAATCAGCATCGCGGGTAAGCCCCGGCAATATGCTGAGCTATTTTGATGCTGCTTTATTACCAATCAAGTTTTTTTTTTGTTGTGGAGTTAATGGAGAAATAAGCATTATTTCTTACTTTCCAATAGATATTATAGACATGACTTTATGTATTTATATTAGAGAAACAAGTATTTCAGTTTAGATGTAACTGTTCCGTTACATTGTCTACTTTTGCCAACTTCGGTGGAATCATGGTAGTAGTTGGAATATAGCACGTTATTGTAAGTTGTAAGTTAGTGTTTCTTGAATACAAACTAACAGGCAAGTCTGAACAAGAACGTAGAACACCTTGTAGTTGAAGACTTAACTAAGGCTAAGAGCATGAGGGTGTTTAGTAAGAATTTTATAGTTTAACATTTAATTTCATGAAGAATATTTTTCCATCGCAAAAAAAAACTGGTTCTGGTTCTATATTCTCTCGACATCTGCCACAGCGTAACGCAAGTTTTTGGCAGTTTGATCAAATCAAGTCAAGCAATTCTTCCCGAACATCTGGAAAGCTATTGGAACTGTAGTCGTGAACAAATGGCAAGCTGATAAGAGGCCAGCACAATATTTTCTCTGTGTTTTCAGAAGAATATATGATCATCATATCATCAAACGGAGTGTAGGACGCCCTCAGGCAAGGTGGACTGATGATATACACAAGATGGCTGGCAGGCAAGCTGGATGCCAGAAACCGAAAACAGATCACAGTGGCGTGCAATTGGAGAGGCCTATGTCCAGCAGTGGACGAGTATGGGCTGATTATGATGATATGATCATCTACATGGAAAATACCAAACCGTTTTGGAATCGTTATCAAGATCAGGCCGGTCTTCATGCACAACTCCAGAGCTTCGTCCTATACGCTGAAATGCAAATTAGTAGGAGAGGTGGTACGGTATGGCTACGGGTGGCGCTGGGCTTGGACACCTCCGGTTGTAGGTTGCCAGATCTCCCATATTATAACAGTGAGATCATATGGAAGGTCACCTGTAGGCCTCCTACAGTGTATAATGTGGTGGTTTCACTGTCAAAATGAAATGATGAAGAAGGGAATGGGCTGACCATCTCCCTTTCTCCCCCAGACCCGAGATTTAATTAGTTATCAATTAAAAGCTACCTTTGCCTAACCCTAATTATTATAAAGAACGAGAATCGCATTGTTTGCACATTTTTTTATGGCTGCGTAATATTTCATTTCATTTTACATATTTGTTAAAAACATTTTAGATAAAGTTTACAGTTGAAGTGTCACGTTTTCTAATAAGTTTGAAACTTCTTACCTAAAAGTAGAATGTTGTTAAAATTCTAATTGCGAAGCCATGTTTGGCTAATTAGTTATATGCCTAGACTTTGCCTTATTGTTTCTAAACTTCCAGTTTTTAGCTATTATTGCCTTCGGCGTGGAGGACTTGAACATGATATTCCTACAACTCCATGTTTTAAACATTGGACAGCGCTTACGTATAACTTTTTATTTAGAGCTGAGTTTAAAACTAAGTTTCATACAAAAATAGAAAAGCAGGGGTTCATACCGAAATTCGGTATAACATAAAATTATCTGTTATTCCAATTAATAATAACATTAGTGGACGACGCGCGATTACATTCGCGCAGTTTCAATATTCGTTTTATTAAAAAAATATTAGGCAAGGTGGACTGATGATATACGCAAGATGGCTGGCAGAAGCTGGATGCGAGAAGCCGAAAACAGATCACAGTGGCGTGCAATTGAGAGGCCTATGTCCAGCAGTGGACAGGTATGGGCTGATGATGATGATTGATGACTCCAAATTTAACATTATTCTCAAATAATTATAAGCTTCTATTCCTCTGCCCCCCCCCCCCTTACCCTCTAAGGGGATTCCTTTCTTATCTCACGTAAACATCACAAAAGGAACCACTGTTCAAAATTTCAGCTTTCTGGGGTCAAGGGCTGGGCGGTGATGAGTCAGTGATTAATGATTCAGTCATTACTTTGAGATTATATTATTGTAAAATTTTCACACAGAATACACTGAATGGAGGCAAATATCCATCGAAACTACTTAACAATAAAGTAGGTACAACAAAAGTACAAATTATTTACAGTAATTTGTTGTAGTAGGTAGAGCATTAACACTTTTAGGGCCACTTAATCGTTCACAATAATAGTTGTCTTTTTATATAATCAACACGCATGATGTGTCCGCGGACGTATTAATGGGTTTCTTAAATAGTTTTTCTAACAAGATAATTATTTTTTATTGAGAATTTCAAACTATTAACTAATACCTAACGAATAATTTAATTACAAAAGTAATTTAATTACTCAAATTCTCAAATGTTTAAAAAATATTTCATAATCCTCATCATCAGCCACATTTCGTCCATTGCTGGGCGAAGGCCTCCAAGATAATTTGGGGGAAATGCCAATAATCGCCACGCTTGGTAGGCGGTTTGGCGATCGCAGTGGTGTTGTGGTTTAACTCACAGAGAGCGCTGCTGTCCGTCCTCTGGGGAGAGTTCCGTCGGTCGCCCCGCAGCGACCGCTACGACGGGAAAAGTTGGGCTGGGGTGAAGACGTATTCTATGACGCCTATTATATAAACCGAATACCACTTTATATGACTGGGTATTTTAATACAAACAACAAATGCCCCAAGTACCTAATTACAAAACCATTACCTACCTAGTAAGTAGGAACAGAAACGCAACCCTCATCCAGGCTCACATTCCCTAACCATTAGTCCAACTCGATCGTTCGTAAAATGAATCGATCGTACGTACATAACATAAATACTTTATGACGCTTAAGTCCAACAAACATTTCCGGGTCCGGCTGATCGTCTAAACATCGATTAGCCGACATGCAGTAGAGGGCGGGCGGGCGGCGCGGCGTTGGGCGGGACCATGGTACGTATACAAATGAAGAACATTTTTCCTCCTTTTTAATACAGGACTGTATTGCGATTTCGTTATGGTCATGGATATGGTCGCTTCAGAGTTCTTCATTGGAAAGAACGAAAACCATAGTCATATTTGAACCATCCAGAGACACAAATCAATTCATATGAAAATGAATAAATTATTTATAGGTGAAGAACGACGCCAGTATAAATAGACTCGTGCTTTCTCATGCTAATATCCGAGACGTGTGAGGGCAGTCTTTGTTAATGAAAGCATTTTTTTTAAACTACAATGAATAAAAAAAATTAAAAAATAAATTTGTACTTATTCTTTTTTGGCGACTTCTCAATGAACACGATAGAACTACAACGTCAACAGACTGTCAAGATATTCTTAAGGCCAATGACGTAGTCACATAATGTTGACATGTAAAATAAGAACCGTTCTATTTGGATAAAATCCTTTTTTTATTTCTCCCATAAAAAAGAAACATTTTCTATAAATCAGCAGTCGAAGCACCCTTATTGATGTGGACCGGGTTTTTTTTTAATGTAATATTTTATTGACCTTTAGATATTCTCGTAAACTTCAATTTATTACCGTGTATCCTGTTGAGATTATGTCCATCTAGCGACATTTCAACTACGTTATTGATCGATAAAAGTCCTACAAGTTCTATGTATTAAACAAAGTACGGTTTACTGTG
>SJJU01004171.1:0-15257 GCA_012932125.1 Conopomorpha cramerella | reverse complement strand
TATAGGGTTCACACACCTTGTGGTGTGCGGGTTTCATCACGATGTTGTCCCTCACCGTACGAGCGTTGCGTTGCGTACATAGGCTCTGAAAAAGAGTCCCATTGGTACACGTCCAGTAGCCGGACTCGAACCCGGGACCTCCCGGTTACAAGTCAAGTATCCGACCAACTGGACCACAGACGCTCTATTACAAACGCTCTATTAAAATAATATTGTATTAGTGTAACAGTGTGAGTGTGACAGCGCTATACCACCTATCTCGTGCGGTACGTGTCTCACAACGAAAACAATGTTACTTTAAGACGTCATGGTACGGCCGCAGATTACTATCTGTTGTGATCAAAATCCATTCATATTTTTGTTGAAGCATTAGGTAACAATTGGAGAGGCCTATGTCCAGCAGTGGACAAGTATGGGCTGATGATGATGATGATGATGATTAGGTAACAAACACATGTATATTTCAAATTACACTGAGTGAAAGAGAGAATGGAAGGCCTTTGCCCAGCAGTGGAACACAGAAGAGGCTAAGTAAACGTTAATAAGACTAATTTAATTTGTAGAGAGCGACGTGTTTTCATCACAATATTAATATTACTACTGCTATAAATTTACCGTTCATATATCTCTTAAATAATTGATTTGATTTCAGTCGGAAAATCCTGTGAAATGAGTTAAATTATTGACGTCACACCACACCTTTTTGGTGTTTAAAATACATATAAAGCGCGCTGGTTTTTTTTTTGGGACACGAAACCGCTGATTTCAGTGAACTATTACTACGAATATTGGGCAGAATATGGCCGCCATTTCACGGATATGTTTCTGTTTTGTGAATATAAATGAAATTTTCTGAAAACTTTCACTGACGAACAATGAAAATGTAATTAACTCTCGTGACAGAACAGAAACAGTAGGTATCTGTTTCTGTCGGTGATGGTTTTGGATGTACAAATAATGCTCTAGCTTTTCGCCCGCGGCTTCGCCCGCGTGGACTTCGGTTATATTGCGGTATAAAGGAATATTTTTGTTTTCCCCCGGGAATATCAATTTTTCCGGGATAAAAAGTACCCTATTATTTAAACCGGACTTCTAACTATATGTCTGCAAAATTTCAAAGCAATCGGTTCAGTAGTTACGGCGTGAAAGTGGAACAAACAAACAAACTCACTTTCCCATTTATAATATTAGTAAGATTATTATTAACTAGCTGACACAGCAAACCTTGTTTAGCCAATGAGCATTATTAACAGTGTTTCCCTGCTATTATATCTAATACTAGAGGACGCCCCGCGATTTCATTCGCTTAGTTTAGAAGTACCTGCATCCCAAATTTGAAGCGTCTAACTTGAGCCGTTTAGATTTTTCATACTAATAAAAAATTCATCAACATCATTCAAGGGGAATAAACGGTTATTCCCGTTTCCGTAAGAATTTCGGGACATCCGTTCTTAGTGCACCCCTATGGTACCTAAGCTACTTTCGCACCAAATTTCAAGTGTCTACGTTTGGCCGTTTGGACGGTGTGTTGATATATCAGTCAGCTTTTCCTTTTATTTATCTAATATATAAAATTCTCGTGTCACAGTTTTCGTTGCCATACTCCTCCGAAACGGCTTTACCGATTTTTACCAAATTTTATATGCGTATTCAGTAGGTCTGAGAATCGGCTACTATCTATTTTTTACGCATCTACCAGTTGTATTTCTCCCAATACACGGGGTACAAAGGCACCTTATCGTGGCAAAACAAATGTTTGCCGGGACAGCTAGTTTAGATATAAAATTTCCATGTCACAATGTTAGTTACCGTACTCCTCCGAAACGGCTTGACCGATTTTCACCAAATTCAATATGCGTATTTGGTAGGTATGAGAATCGGCTATTATCTATTTTTTATGCATCTACCAGTTGTATTTCTCCCAATAAAAGGGGCACAAAGGCAACTTATTGTGGCAAAACATTTTTTGCCGGGACAGCTAGTGTATGTACACACATCAAAAGTGTCTAGGGATCAAGAACATTTTTAGCTCTAATTTATTTAAATCAAATCTAATCTTCTGGATACCAATCCAATGGGGAATTAGGTAGGAGACCATCCTACCTAATTCCCCATGCCTGTATCAATGACTTATCACCACATTTTGATTAAATTATGAATGAATTCAGTTTTTGTAAAATATATTCTTGACTGCAATCATCTAAAATATACCAGTTAGGTACCTATTCACCCGCGTCTTAAAGACCTTCAGACGACTGTACTGCGCAGGAAACACAGACTTCGGCAGTATTACGTTATGCAACTCCGTAGCACACTCTCCGAAATGCACCCGATAGAAGACAGATAGGCTCGCAACCTTGCGGCGATGCTCCAGGCTTTGTAGCCGAGCAAAAAACAGCCTGTCGTCACCTATGAGTCTATAGAGCCTCAAGCTTGTATATTGCTGATCCATCCCAAAAGATAAGAGCAGTATTCCATTCGGTGGAAAATGCCAATAATCGCCACGCTTGACAGGTGGCAATCCCAGCGGTGTTGTGGTTTAACTCACAGAGAGCGCTGCTATCCGTCCTCTCGAGTTCCCTCGGTCGCCTCTTACGATCCCACAACCGAAAAAGTTGTGCTGGGGTATGTATATGTATTCTATTCGCCGTCATCCCACGACACCATACGATTGATACTTAACCGCTGGTTGGGACAGCGGTGGGGCCATGTGAGACATGTAGGGTTTTAGTGGTAAATGGTCAACGTGTACCAATCCCGCGTTATAGCCAGGGCCTCAGGAATATCCCAGCCGCGCTAGGTCCTAACGAACCGTCTCCAGGTTGGAGGCCATCAACGCACCCCCATCTCACGAATGTCGTACGGCAGTACCGTCTACCCTACAAAGGATTAAGGAAGAAGTATTGTATGTATGAAAATAACGTTATTTCACACAGTATGCAAATATTCCAATACGATACAATAGCACCACTGTGCATATAAACTGTGGTCACATTAAATGAACAAGTGAGGTGCATATTTTATTAAAATTTGCCAGGATCGTGGCATTCCCGACTTCGTCTCGATTGTATGCTAATCCAATTTGACGAATGATATTGGCATATTCAAATATCGTTTTTTTTTTGTTCTATTAGCATGAAAACTCTATCATTTCACAATAACTGTGTGAATGTTGCTTTATAAGGATTCTCAATGGGAAAAATAAATTGCGAGTGGATGTCTGTTGATTTGCCGTTACATAATATTATTTTGTATGGGAATTTGTGTGTTGCAGGTGTTGATTGATAAACATAAATAAGACGAAATAAGCTGGATGGGAGAAGACGAAAACAAATCACAGGGACTTGATGATATAAGTACTAAATTCCTACCTACATTCTAATAATAATAATAGTAATATGATATGTAAATTGCATGTCCGAAATGAATAAACTGTTTGTGACTTTGTACCCATATAACATCTGTAACAACAACAGTTATAGCAATAAAATATTTCTGATTCTGATTCTTGTAATTTGAGAGGCAAAGTCAAGCTATGGCTACTTATGGACAAATATAATGCTGAAATTGATGATGATGAGGTTGACGCATTCACATATGGGTGTGTAACAAGTAATATATTGTATTAATTTAGTCCAAGATAATGTAGATGCTTGTGTCTCCAAGAACCAACATTGTGGAATGCAATTAATAGATCATTTAAACTTGAAAAATTGTTAATTTGAAAGTGAGATACACACACATCAAAAGTGTCAAGGGATCAAGTACAAATTTTTAGAAGATTGCAATCAAGAATATATTTTACTAAAACTGAATTCATTCATAATTTATTCAAAATGTGGTGATAAGTCATTGATACAGGCATGGGAAATCAGGTAAGAGACCAATCCAGAAGATTAGATTAGATTTAAATAAATTAGTTTTTTTTTAGAGCTAAAAATGTTCTTGATCCCTAGACACTTTTGATGTGTGCAGGTACGCCGCCGTTAAATATTTCAGACAACTTAGGGTATCTTACCCGCGGGTTTCATCATATTGCTTTTTGTCAACATAAAATCGTTGCGTACAGTGGATAGGTTCTGAAAAGTCCCATTCGTACACATCAAGTAATAAGCTGGATTCGAACCTATCCTAGTCAAAGTGAGCATCTTTGGCATAGTAAAAAATACAATATAATTTCAATAAAAACAAACAATTAGTGTAAAACAAATCTTTCCTATTTACAATAATAAATACTGTATATAAAGACGAAAATACTCCGCCAACGTTTGTTCCTTTTCTCTATTTCCGTGTTTCCCAAAGCGAGCCTTCATAACCACAGACAGCACCGACAGGATAATCGAATATCTTTCTTCTATTACACGTCGAAACAAAAGCAAAGTGCACCAGCATAATCTGAACTTTACTTTATAAGAAAAGGAGGAAGGAACCGAGGTCATCTTACCGTGGATCTCAGATTGTCTACGCTTATAGTAAAAAGGCTTCGTTGGTGAAATCTTCTTGGTACGGCTGCTTGCGTCTGCTTTGTTTGGAGCCTGGTGAAAATCTCGGCGTATGCATTTCAGCATAAACTCCTCATTTAAGGGCGCATACTCTGGTAAGTATTATAATTTCGAGGACTGTTGTTTCCCTTTAGTTTTATAAATGAACTAGTGGACGCCCCGCGATTTATTTATAGATTCAGTATGTATTAATTTCTATTAAAAATACTGCCTCCAAAGCTTTAGTTCGATAACTCCAATATTAACGTTTTTCTTATATACTCTTCTACCCCCCTTTTTATCTCCATCATCAGCCATGACATCCACTACTGGACGAGGGCATCCCCCAATGATTTGGAGGGAAATGCCAATAATCGCCACACTTGGCAGGCGAGTCGAATCGCAGCGGTGTTGTGGTTTAACTCACAGAGAGCGCTGCTGTTCGTCATCTGAAATTCCCTCGGTCGCATCTTGCAACCCCCACGACGGTAAAAGTTGGGCTGGGGTGGTGATATATCGACTATGAACTGTCAATACGTCCTATCAAAACCGTCAGTATGATACGAATTTGATTAGTATGACTATGTCAGTTAGTACTTTTTGGTTTGAAAGTTGCATGGACTTTTATAATCAGATAGGACCTATTGCCAGTTCTAAGTCGATATGTATTCTATTCGGCGTCACTCGGTGAACAACAATGACTTATAATGTCCGTGCTAGTTTCATTAAAAAAAAAATATTATACCTACTTAGTTTTGATTTATACATACATACTCTCCACACCTGTCTCCCAGAGGGGTAGGCAGAGACACAGATTTTACTATAAACAAGAGTACCGCCTCCCTGATCATCTAGATTCAAGAAAGACGCGATCGGAGTATTTTACATTTTATTTTGTATTTTGCGCGATGATGACGTTCTGCATAATGCAGACGTGACAAATGTCGGCGATTTCCAGGCGATAGGGTGATATTGGAGTGAAAACAATTTTGTTGCTTATATTTTAGTTTGGAGTTTATATCTTGTGCAATAACACGAATCCTACATAGGTATAGCAAGTGGCAAGTTACCTACGTAAGTAATAACTTATATTGTAAAAAACAAATGACAAAATGGTGGTCATCCTTCTTTTAAAATATTTTTTTTTGTTTTCACCCGATTACTGCGATTATGTGACCTATTATCGTCCTATTAAATAATTATGTTTGGTACAAAAAAAAAAGATTTCGCTATTTAAAATGTAGTAACGATGCACCTCTAATAAAGAGTGTTAACTATTCTTCATTACGCCAAAATACTCACAAATCTTAAACATGCACCGCCCGAATTCAATATTGCGTACGTACCTGTACAACCTTAACATGAATCCGTGGGTAATAAAATAGATAATATCAAAATGTAAACTACCTATTATCCTAGCGGAATATCTTCTTAGGCCTAGCCAGAGTGTGGTATACCATAAAGCCAGAATATCTACCTGCTTAGATACCTCATTTATATCCTGTTATGTTAACAATGTAACATATTATCTAAAGTGTGAAAGTACTTTATCAAACTACCCTTCAAAACTTACAAAACCCTGAACAGATTTCACCTGCAACTAACACTTCATTTCAATAATTTATCCACAAATGTCTCCTCTAACTATGGGAAAATAAACGTCTCTGAAATTCCAAGTACCTATCTAATGATGTGTCAATATAACTTCTGTTTACTAAAAGCTTCAATACAATGTCCATTCACATTACTAAGAGCTTTTTGCCTTAAAAAAATCATACTCAGAAAAGCTCTTCATATCTTGGTTTTGGAATAAAAACACAACACATTCTCAACAGTTTGTTAAAAAATTTGCATACATATTTTAAACAATTCACACGGTCAATTTGATATTTACCCACACGTAAAAATAGTGAACAATGTACCACAAATGAGAAATGCAGAAATCATAGGTGTTTTATTCAAATTGGCCTTAAAAAGGTGTGACGCGAGGTATCTTCAGCTCAACCCCAAGGAAGGAGCGGATTTGCATTTATAAATAAATTTGTGTTTTGTCAAAACGTGTTAAATGTGTTTTGCTACGTTTGCAGTACGTCCGTGATAAACATGATCTCAGCACCGATTACAATACACTATTTGCTTCAATTACAAACATCATGAACTGAGGAGTTTTAATAAAAAAATACTATCTGTCAAAGATAGCGGGAAACGACAACTAAGTTATTCTATGATCGTTTGTAAAAAAAAAATACACTTCACGCCTTTTAATCCAAAAGCGGGGTAGGCAGAGGCACTAGCTTAAGCACATGCCCACGGTTCACCGAGCGTATTTAAACAAACGTGACGGGGTGTGAGCCCATCGCCATTATAGGGTTCACACACTTTGTGGTGTGCGGGTTTCATCACGATGTTGTCCTTCACCGTACGAGCGTTGCGTTGCGTACATAGGCTCTGAAAAAGAGTCCCATTGGTACACGTCCAGTAGCCGGACTCGAACCCGCGACCTCCCGGTTACAAGTCAATTTCAGGTTGATCGTTTATCTTCGGACTCTTTTGTGGGAAATCGAGTATAACCCCATTGCTCATATAAACACTTATTCTATGTATTGCAGCTTACTTACCTTCGTATCCACACAAAGTTTAAACGTTGACTAACTAGTTCATCATCATCAGCCTGGCGTCCGTGACCATCTAGGGTTTCTCCCTCGTCCAGCAGTGGACCGATGAGTTCCATGACAATTTGGGTGGAAATGCTAATATTCGCCACGCTTGGCAGGCGGGTTGGCGATCGCAGTGGTGTTGTGGTTTAACTCACAGAGAGCGCTGCTGCCCTTCCTCAGGTTTCTCTACCTCCGGAGAGTTTCATTGGTCGCCTTGCACAGACTATTTTTTATGTTTTTTTCCTCAAAACTTTTGACTGGGTGAATCGATTTGAGTGATTTTTTTTTGTTTGATACACTTCACGCCTTTTTAATCCCAAAGAGGGGTAGGCAGAGGCAAGCGTATTTAACCCAACGTGACAGGGGGTGAGCCCATCGCCGTTATAGGGTTGTGGTGTGCGGGTTTCATCACGATATTGTCCTTCACCGTAAGAGCGTTGCGTACATAGGCTCTGAAAAAGAGTCACATTGGTACACGTCCAGTAGCCGGACTCGAACCCGGGAGGTCCCGGTTACAAGTCAAGAATCCGACCAACTGGACCACAGACGGTCTGTAAAACTTCGCTGGATGAAGTCGGTTTTTCTTTAAAGTCATATAATTTACTATCAGTTTTTCTTCATTCGAATCTATACCTACCCACTACCCGCACTAATAGCTAGGTCGTCTAGATACACTAGATTGTTTATTCCACCATTATGCAAAATAAGTGTACATGTTTAACTATGGATATACGTACGTATGATAAATATTTTATAACCCGCATGGGAAAATAATATTTTTTTCTTATCTGTTTTCTGCGTAGGTCTCTCAAAAACAAGATTGTGGAATTATATGCCAGAGTCCTTCCAGCGCAGTAAAGTCGGAGCATTTTTAAACGGTTGATTTGGTACCTAATAGACAAGCTTACTTGATAGTAGACCACATCGCTGGTTAACAACACAGGCACAGCGTTTGACATAATGACATGATGGTGACCAAACTCTTGACTTTACTAAAAATATCTTTCAAGAATGGAGGTGTCCATCCTTAGGATTGGCCTGCAACTCGTCTAGGAGGAGGAACACTCTAAAATGAAAACCACAATGGGGGAGATGGGCCTCTTTACCATCGGTCCGTAACCCGTCTAGTTCGTCATAAAAAAATGCCAAATTTAAGTGCAACATAGGCGAAAGGTAACGTGTTGGGGTCGGCGCCCACTTATTTTTGGAATAAGGGCAGGGAAATAATGATGATGAACTTTTAAGAAAAAAGAACTGTCTTCAAACTATACTTGCACGACCATAAATTTTTTTTTTAATTCCCCTCGATTTATCTAGCATTTATGAGATCACCTTTGAAATATCTTCTTTCCAGCAAAAAAATAATCACAAAATCGGTTCATAAACGACAAAGTTATCCGCGAACAAACATAAAGAGAAACTTCCCTTTTTTCAAATACGTTATGAATGAAAAAGTGAATTGACGCCAGCAAATGTATTTAAGTCAAGGAAACATTTCAACAAGGATTGTATGATGATTCATCTCATTTGTATGGCTGCGCACTGAACAGTCAATGTCACGGATTAGAATTGTGTATGGCCTGAAAGCATCATCATACATAAATAATTGAATGACCGACTAGTAGGAAATGTCAAGGTAAATTAGGAATAACGAATAGGTAGATGTGCTTTTGTACACACTTTTGTACTTTTAAATACAGTCGGCTAAGAATCTAGTCCACAACCATAAGGTTAAAACTCGTATGAATATAATTATACATTAAGGTTCATTTTTACTTGTCACAATATAACAACTCTATTTTATTGAAGTTTTAGTGACACAGGAAGTGTCATGAAATCTGATAGACTACTTTCTTGACCGTCTGTACTTAGTACATTATGGTATTATATATGTAATTATAATTTATATACATCATCATCATCATCAGCCCATACTTGTCCACTGCTGGACATGGGCCTCTCCAATTGCACGCCACTGCAATTTATATACATATTGTATAGAAATTCCCTTCATCATCATCAGCCGCAATACTTGTTTAAGACACTTACGCAGAAATTCCCTTGCTAGTGAAAAAATCTATAGGTTCATTTTCTTTCATTTGCACACGTCAATAACAAATGTTAGAAAAGGATAGAACAGACGAATTCCAATAGAGACTGAGGTGAGGGTTTAATATTTGAGTGCATAATCCTAACAGTAGATATATAATTATAAATGTTCGGTTATATCAATTGTATTTCTGCGTGTACCTACTTAGGTTTTTTATTGTATTTACTTACATGTTTTATTTAATACTTACCCGAACCTATGTTCTCCCATGACTTTGACTGGTAGAGAATACTTTAGTATTAAGTCCATAATAAAAAAAAGTACTAAAATGTAGCTGGCAGAAGTCAACCTGGACACCTACTAGCGACATCTAGATAAGACATTTTTGGAGTTTGAAAATTCCCCATTGACAATATAATTTGAGCCTTAGGCTGTATATCTCAACAAATTAATTACTCAAGCATTCGTTTTGTATGCGAAAATATCGTAACTTAAACTGAGTGGTGTTTGTGTCAAAGGGAAGGAACGGTTTGACCCAGTATGACTTATGCATCGTTTGCAGGAGACTAGTCCCGGTCTCAAATTATACTGGCTGTTTTTACAAAGCAAAAACAATTGAGCGCGATTCCGAGGAAAACCACAACGGGACCGAATTGTTTTCGCATAACCACATAATTGTCACGATATTTCGATAAGGGATGTTAAAGAATAAACTGTTGGAAGTATACCGAGAGTAATTGTGATATTGTTTAATAGTTATAGTTTGAGGTGTCGGGAAACCCTAAAGCAGGGGCTTCTACTACTTCTACTGGCTACTTCGGACAGCGCATTAGCGTCGCGATACAGCGGGGTAATGCCGCTAGCGTTTTGGCCACTTTGCCTAGCGAGGGTAACAATTTACAGGACTTTTTTAGTATGTTCTAGACTTAATAATTTTTAATATTTATTTTATTTAATTTATTGACATTTAATTCGTTTAGGGCATGACATTTTTGACGAAGCTTGTTGCCGATATAAATCTGTATTTATTATTATAATAGTTATCTAAACCAAAACTTACTAAGTCTGTTCTATCCTTTTCTAAGATTTGGTATGGTCGTGTGCAAATTAAAAATAGAATAAAGGTAAGTGACAATGTACTTATAGACTTTGTTGTTAGTGGAGCAGTTCCAATGCAGTTAAACAACGCTCCGTAATACTCAGTTTAAACTATTAATAACGTTAAACCTACATATATAAAACATAGACGGGTTTGTTACAACACTTATAACTCGAGATCTGCTGAACCAATTTTCGTGATTATTGATTCGTTGGATTTGTCTCCGCCCCGAATAGCAGAAGACATATTAAAAATAATGAAAACTCGATAATTATGTACAATTAATACTTAATCATTTCAATAAATTTTGTTAATTTGTTTATTACATGTCAAACATTTGTTGTCCAATCCTGTCAAATGCTGTTCGGCGGTACGAAGTTCGTCGGGTCAGCTAGTTGAAAATAAATAAAACTTAACTTTTAGTTTTTTTCTTAACAAACTAAATCGTATTTTCAGTGTATAAGCTAACAATTTGTTGCTCTCATTTTGATCATCGTTTTCGACGGACTCTTCTGATCTTAAGAATAGTTATTCCGCAACTATTATTTATTTATTATTAGATACACATAACAGATTTTAATCAATTATAATATTGGAATAAGAAGTTATGGCTGGACTAAAACCCAAAACATGTGCACACACATTAATTAAATCAAATAGCCAAAGACAGTATACAATTACATACAATACATTAAATGAGTAACAATCAATAAATTATCATGACTATAAAGTACTTGTTACAAGAAAAGAAATTGATATTATTGAATTATTATTATGAACATTATAAACATACACAATAATTAAATAATTATTCTATGAAGTACATGTTTAAATAGATTACAGTTATTAACAAAAATGTCAAAATCTGGATGAGCTGCTGCTAAATCATTATAAATACGACACATTCGAACAATGGGGTTGTAATATGAAATGTTGTTTTTATGCACTGAGAGATAAAATATTTTATTAGGTAGGTATAAACCTATATTGCGAGACTTATGGTAAGTGTTGATATTTAAAAGCGATAGTAAGGCTATTGGTTATTTCTTTGTTATATTTTGCTCCAGTGTTTAGATTAGGCGCTATGTCAATTCTACCAGCATCAAAGGATACAATTCTCGACTTTGGGCGAAGAATAATGATCCTTGTGATCATGAAGATCAGACAGTAATTAAGTACAAATTCCCATGAAAGTAATGCGATGTTACGCCTTTTCTTCGGCAGACGGCAGAATTATGTCTGTCAGACAGGACAGGTGAATCATTTGGTGGTTCTCTCGGAACTTGAGTTCACGAGATTTTGCCTCTTTGTTCTGTGTTCGATTTCTTAGAATCGAGATTTATTTTTTATTCTCGCTCGATATCCGAGAAATGTATAAATCGCAACCTACGCTTAAAGTATATGGGCATAGCGAGGTTTCCTGTCTTCTAGTAAAAATTGGCTTTGTAACAAAAAGAGATAGCCTTGAAGGTTTTTATTAGTAGGTATTTGTGTTTATTGTGTTTAGTTTGAAGGCAACATTTTTATTTAGCATGAGACTTACTTAGGAAGTGCCTCTGCCTACCCCACTTTGGGATTAAAAGGCGTAAAGTGTATTATTATTTATTATTTAGTTTTTTTGACAGCACAAATTCTTTGTTTTCTTCTAAGTTGTCTTCCAATTTGACTTCTGCAATAGTAAAATAATTTGCTATTTTTTTTTTTCATTTTTGAGTTTAATCGATAAAAGGATTTGAAAAAGAAATCAATTTGAGCTGTACTACCTACTACAAAAACCATTTAAGACGAGATTATTTTATATAAATGTCTTGACTGATTCATTCATCATCAGTAGAGTACATATTTGTCAATTTTGTTTTTGAGATTACCTATGTATTCAACAGCATTACGCATTAGGGTAACCTGTTATGTGATTTTCGTTTATGTGTAAAGAAATAAATAAATCACTGACTTATTTTTATGATAAATACGTGATAATAAGTGGAAAGTGAACAAGTGTGCTCCATCGTAGACCACATCGCTGCTTAACATCAGGCAGGACGGTGGTCAAACGCTTGTTCATAGTGATTAAAAAAAAAAATTTTTTTCTATATTAGAGGAGGGTAGAGGTTTATATGAGAAACACGTAAATTTTATAGTTCTAAAATTTGGTGGTAAGTTTTTTTAATACGAAATAATACTAAAACAACACGAATGTAATGGCGGGGAGTCCACTAGTTCATAATTTACTCAGTATTTTATTTACACAAAAGCTATGAATGAAATTATAGGTATCATATTATTTAAAAAAAAGCACTCAATTCATCGTTCAAATGCAATTGTAGGAGTTTCAAGACCCTTCTTCTGGAACTCTTTCGAAGCACAAATCGCTGTTAAAGTAACGTCTCTCCCTCTCTAAGCGTGTTTGTGCGAAAGAGACAAACTATGCTCAAACAACACCTGAGTAGTGATTACTGTTTCAATATTCTTCCCAGTAACAATATCAATTGCTGGGGGATAACATTTAGGAAAAGCTAAAAATCCTTGAACTATCTCACTACAGGATATTCATACTTTGAAGGCTCAAGTTAGAGATCCAAACCGTTTAACTCATTTGGCCATATTGATACTCGGAACCCTTTTGTCGAGGACACCTGCACTATTTAGCTTCGTGATTATGAAAATAATAATAAAGGACCCATCAAAGGACTATCTACTTTACTACCGAAGTAATAAAGACTGAAATTCCGAGACAACTGTATATTTTTTTTCAATGTCATCACGACGTCTGTGGGTTACGCAAATTACAGCTTAGCTCAGTATCTGAGGGGATGATAATAATATTTCTTTTTATTTTGTGAATAGGTATGTAGAATCTTGCCAGCCAGTCTTAAAATAGGGCGTTCCAAATTTAAATTGTTCTAGTAATAGTATCGATTTATTTTTTATTTGTAATTTGAACAGCTCAATATGTAACAGGCCACTTATCCATTAAAAAAGAAAGTCTTGTTATTTATACAAAGTGAGTACGGCTAGTCTACATAGTATACCATATCCAAGCCAGTGTAAGCCATATTTACGAAATATAATAAAATCAAAATCTGTGAACTTCCTCTAGGAACATTGTTTACGCTGTGTGACAGTGACAGCGCTATACCACTCGTATAGCGCTATCCCTGTCTCACGGCGAGAACAAAATCACTATAAGTGCTCCTAGTACGAAGGCTTTTCTACATAGTATGTAGGTTTTTCTTCTTTTTCTTTGTGATAGATTGTTATGTGTGCATTTATATATTTATGTTATTTTATGTTCAATGCTTACGTAGATATATAAAAATGTTCCGTTATATCAATTGTATTTCTGTGTGTACCTACTGAGGTTTTTTATTGCATTTACTTATATGTTTTTTTTTATACTTACCCGCAACTATGTTCTCCCATGTTGTGAACCGGTAGAGAATACTTTAGTATTTAGTCCACCCTTTGTACTTTTGGTGCAATAACGTATTATAAATGAATATATCATATCCAAGCCAGTACTCGTAAATAGAATAAAATCAAAATGGACGCTACAAAAACCTGGCTGGCTCGTACGTAGTCACGTAGTCAGAAGTTCACAGTCACGCTCATCAATCACATAGAGAGTACCTCTGCTTTAAGGCAGAGATACACTATTTAGAAGCTAATGGCTTGTTTTTAGAAATAGGGCTTTACATACTGTTTTTGTTATTGTGAGCCGTTTTATACATACTTTTTAGAGCCGGACCAATTGTTAGGGTCACAGGTCCACCGCCGAAATTAAAGATGAGACGTTAGTATCGAAAAGATATATTAACACATTAGAGTAAAAGGAATAAAATAGGAAGACAAAATTAATGTAGATGAAGCGAAAGGGGTATGTCAGGACCGTGACAAATGGAGATCTGTAGTCTCTGCCTACCGTTCTGGGAGACAGGCGTGAAGTGTATGTATGTATGTACAAAATTAAAAACCAAACACCAAGAAAATTATAACACAACGGTGACAACTTATGTCAAATTCAAATATATATAAAAGGAAAGTGGGTATGGAAAATGAGCCTACAGCCAACATTCCCTTTTACCTTTAATATTGTTCACCGGGTATATAGGCGCGAATATAATCAAAGGGCCTTACTAATAATGGCGGAATTGCTATTTCGAAGATACGCAAAGCTAAACTTAACTTGTCAGTTGTATGTCAAATACGAAATAACTAGTTCAAGTAGACCTGTAATAACCGTTGTGTAAGTGACAACGCGTTTATTGGTAAGGGGGAAAGACATAAAGTAGTGTTTTTGTTATGAATTTTGTATCGGAAAGTGTAACCGAATAACAATGACAAACACAACGTCAAAAAGACATGTTTACAAAAATATGACAGGCTAATATTAGAAAATAGTAAAGAGTATTAAACATAGTTTTAACAAAGACAAGCTTTATACCCGGTGAACAATATTGAGTTATAACGTATGTGCGCGTTTCATTAAAACATTACCTTTTACCTTTGTTTGTGACATCTAAATAAATAATATTGTACAACAACACACACATTGCCTTCATCCTATCACAGTTCACAGTTACTTGTGCCGTGGTCACGAGTCAGCTCCCCGTTTTAAACTTTTAGGAAAAAATGTTTTCGGTGATGCCATTTTATTTGCTTTTGTAATACAGCTACCCGTCAAAACCCGTAACCCTCCCGTCGTAGCCAACCAAACAACTCAACCTCGTAAAATATTTCACGAAAGCCAAAAGCGAACTTAGACAATGAAAATAACAATAAACACGTCCCCGACTGCAGTAACAATTATCTCCCGACTGCGAAACACTAAGTTTACGGTGGTTGTTGCTAATTGAAGTTTATGCCGCAGCACTCTCGAGATATTAACGATTTGTCGCAATTCCTACTCTAAAGTCACACCATTTACATTGGAACTTTGTTTGCTAGAGGGAAGGGGGGGGGGGGGGTAACAG
>SJJU01004170.1:0-43247 GCA_012932125.1 Conopomorpha cramerella | reverse complement strand
TAACTTCGAAGGTTTAACTATAAACAAAACTTCTCCGCCGTTCATGTTTAATTTCTAATTTCTAACATGTACCAATGGGACTTTTTTTCAGAGTCTAAGTGCGCAACGCAACGCTAAAGAAAATAATCGTGATGCCAAATCTGCACACGACAAGGTGTGTGAACCCTATGAACAGCGATAGGCTCACCTCCTGTCACATTGGGGTTTACTTGGGGGTTGTGCGGATTTTATTAACAAGTGCCTCTACCTATACCGATTTGAGATTAAAAGGCTTGAAGTGTATTATTTATTATTATAAATACGACTTGTACTTGAAGTGATATTTTGATTGTTTCATTGATATATTTTAAATGCTTCTTTCTTTCTTCTTTCGAAATCACACAGCCTTTTCCAATGTACATTCGTATTTTCTAGCTATAATACCTACCGCTTATTCAGAGCAAAGCTTTAAGATTACCACATAACTTTACCTATAGTTGCTCCAATTTTTTTCACAACGAAATCGAAAAAAAATAAATCATAAAAGAATTTTCTCGATTCAGTCTGCTGGGAAATAATTTCACGGCTTTGATCGGCTCGCTTACGTTACAAAAAAGTCTTTTTATAGGCCACATTCAGTTAAACATATTTTTGTGTTACTGAGCCACCGAAATGGTTCACATGGTAGAAAGCTGTTATGCTTATTTCGGGGATTCTCGAGTTAGGCAGTTCTGATATAATAATCTGGCCAGTAGCACAAGTGGGCCTTCAAGAAATATTGGTTACACTGTGTGACAGTGAGGGTGTTATACCACTCGTCTAGCGCTATCCTTGTCACACACCGAGAACTTTGTTACTATAAGGCCTCATGGTACGGTGGCTGAACTCTCTTCCGACACTTGAGCGATTTTGTCTCTTTTACACAAGACCGATTAGAGCAAGATAAAATGTAAACTTCACGTGAGTAATTCGCTTGAGGGGATTTTCGGTTTCTCGTGAACATATATCACAATTTGCTTTATTCTGAAGGGTAACACACATACAGAAATAGCTTGACTTAGAAAGGTAGATATACAATGTAATAAATCTCTACATACAGCTACGATTCTTACATTCACCTTTTGTTTTGTACACATTAATCAATCGTTTGTAACTGGCACATTTTACCCTTCCTTTGTGTCGCCGCCTAACACTCGAGTACCTATAGAAGGCTGGAAGCCAATGGAAAGTGGCACATGAACAGAATCACAAGCGACTTATTGCCATTAAACAAGTTTTTCCGTACCCACTCTAAATATATACCAAAAGTAATGGTAAAAAGCTCTAAAACGTATAGTACGGTGAAGGACAACATCGTGATGAAATCCGCAAACCACAAGATGTGTGAACCGGCGATGGGGTCACCCCCTGTCACGTTGGGTTAAATACGCCTGGTGAACCATGGGTACTTACTTTAGCAAGTGCCTCTGCCTACCCCTCTTTGGGATTAAAGGCGTGAAGTGTGTTTTTTTTCTTAAAAGTATGTATAAAACAGCACGCTTCGTTTGTTTATATACAGTTAAAAGTTATGGATAACATGACTCAGTGGTTCCATGCACCCGACTACTGGACTCGCTATTGTTCGAAACCTGGCTGTACGAGCGTGTAAGAATGATACTTTTTCAGAGCATATGTAAGTAAGGCCCTACCCTATAACGGCGATGGGCTCAACCCGACCAAGTTGGGTTAAATACGCTTGGCGAACATCGGGCATTTGCTTGACGAAGTACCTCTGTCTACCCCGATTTATGATTAAATGACGTAGAGTTTATGACTCAATATTTGCCTAAGTAGGTAGATATACGGCACGCCCGTTTCCCAGAAGGTTAGGCAGAGACCATAGCCCTCCAATTGCCTTCAATCAAGACGAGGCATAATTTTCAAGTGTATAAAATTTATTCACTAAAACTTTTTACTTTCAAATGAAGATAATAAAATGAAATCTAGACGTTCAAGAACCGTTAAAATAAACCTTAGTTAGCCTTAACATAGAGTTTAAAACCTATGAACACTTTCTCAGACAGTAGTTTGACGTTTTAACAATAAAATGTATTTTTCTATTGTTGTAACTCGCCGGGAGGCCTATGTTCAACAGTGGATGTCAATCGGTTCACATGGGTACATGTACGTGTCCGAAAGTGTTAATTTATAAGTAGTGTAAAATCGATTTTCATTCGAACTGTAGTGTTTTCAAATCTGACCAGTTATCTACCATCTTTTGAATGATCGATAGTACCTTCATATTTGTAACGTCATGTGTATAATAATATAATAAATACCAGCGGGTTTCGGCGGAACACCAGCGCCGCACGTAACTGTGGCATTATGCTGAGTCGAGACCCTTTTACTAGCTTGAGACCTGGGACACGTTCAGTGCCTTTCTCACAGATCTAGTACACTTTTGTTTTTTATCTTATTTTTACTTCTTTTTTACTATTTTATTATTTTTTCTCTTGTTGTGTTGTTGTCAGTTGTCTATTTTTTGTTTAGTGTGTTAGTTCTTAAGTTAGTGAATAAATATATATACATACATACATACAATTATTTCAAGTTAGTCTAACTTGAAGTAACTTCTATATTAAAGTTACATCAAGTACCTGATCTCAATAAGCGTCAACTTTAACAGATAGGAATCCGGTTGCGTATCTACTGCTCTATTAAAACTTTACAAACTTATACCATCTTCACTTTTCGTAACTCAATTACAAGAACTCTATTCAGTATGTAGTTGTTGTGTGCTTTGGTACTACTATGATCTTTACTAATATTATGAAGCTGAATAGTTTGTTTGTTTTTTTCGTTGAGCGCGCCAATCTTAGAAGCTGTTCGGATTTCAATTTTGCTAATTTGTCCCGAAATTCCCACAGTTATACAGAATTAACTGCGAGTAAAGCCCCCAGGGTACAGCTGTAGTAATATTACTACGGTATGGATGACGTTTTGCCGTTCTCCTGGTTGCCCTACTACTTAAAGAAATGTGA
The DNA here is from genome assembly GCA_012932125.1 of Conopomorpha cramerella. Classification (NCBI taxonomy): domain Eukaryota; kingdom Metazoa; phylum Arthropoda; class Insecta; order Lepidoptera; family Gracillariidae; genus Conopomorpha; species Conopomorpha cramerella. Next base: position 40,248 of record SJJU01004170.1, on the reverse strand, counting down.
ATAAAAAAAATTGCAGTTGTTATTAAAACTAGTGGAAGACCCGCGATTTCATTCGCGTAGTTTCAGAATTTCATACAAACTATAACACTATATTAAGGCTCTAAACTATCTGTGTACCAATTTTAATTTAATTCGGTCATTTGTTTTAGCGTGAAAGCGAAACAGACAGACAAAGTTACTTATCGCATTTATAATATTAGTATAGATCCACCTCACTAAAGCGCTGTCAAATGCTTACTACAGCGCTGTCACTTATACAACGGTTATTACCTACTGAAACTGTATTCGACAACTGACAAGTTAAGCAAAACTTGGTATTTCGGAATAGATATTCCGCCCTTATAAATAACTAGCTGATACGATAAATGTTGTTTTGTCAATACTTATACATTGTTAATCTTGTTTCTCTTCTATTATTTGCATATTACAGATATAAACTTTCCAAAAGATTTACTCTATCTACAAAAGAAAATCACATCAAAATCCGTTACGTAGTTTTAAAGATCTAAGCATACATAGGGACAGACAGCGAGAAGCGACTTTGTTCTAAACTGTTTATTGATGATCAAGCCTTATTAAAACTCCAACAAATACTCGTAATGAGAAAAACTCAAAAAAACGCGCATGAATACGAAGGCGTTGACTAGTAATATACATTAGCTAACTTCATACTTTGCACTGGTTTTGTGAATAGAATTTCCTCGCATGTTATTCATGAGTTGTTTAGTCAAATATTTATGTTTGAAATAAACATTTAGGAGGGTAAAAAAATCCCTGCGTAGTACAGAATTTCTTTACTTTTGGTAGCTGGGGTGTTGACACATGTATTCTATTCGCCGTCACCGCACGGCTATAATATTGGTAAGGTCCAATCCCAATAAATGTCAAATAGCTGTACATTGGGCGACAACTGTATAATATTTACCGTATGAAGTGAGCCGAGCACGTCATTCGAGCAGTGATGAATAGGAGGTTTTCTGACAGGTGGCTTATTACAGTTCTAAGGAATATCAATAGATGGCACTACCTAGACAGGGTTGTCATTTCATATCTTTATTTTTGTTGACAATTCTAAAATGAGTTTCTTCTTAAGATCGTGTCTGATTAGCGCCATCTGTGAGATGTTTTAGAACTACTTTTGACATATTTGAAGCTATCAGAAAACCTCTCATTTATAAAAGATGTTTACATCATGATTTATTGAATACCTATAAAGTCTAACAAATATTTTTTAACGCATCAGCGTTTTGTCGCAAGGGGCAACAACCTTAAAAAGTTGTGAAATAGCCTAGCTTTCCTGAAATTTCACCTAACATTTTGATAAAATCAGAGACGCTGATATCGCAATAATTTGACGCCAAATATGAGGTTGTGGAGTGTTCCTAACTAGGCTAGGTGGGGCCCTTGAAAGAACAATGCCTCACCCTCAACGGAGTCCCACAGAGTGGCTTTCATAACACCGTGCAGTAGTAGACCGAGTCTTTCTAGCTTAAAGTTAAAAACACTGCGGATCGCGTGAGCTGAAATTCGTTGATGAAAATATACTTTGAGATCTCATAATTCATATTAGATGTTTGTGCACGCTTTATTTTTGTGAAATATTTGTGTTTATTTTATATTGTGAATAATAAATACGCAAATTATTAGAAAGAATGCTTATTTCGGGGTTTTCACGAAAATAAACGTATTCATGTGTTGGGGGGTTGCTTAATTCCTTTATGCTGCAAAACAAAGTTTTACCTTGCAATGATCGATCTGTTTAAAATGTTTAGGTACGTATGTATCGAAATTATATATTGAGACATAGAGTAAAAGGAATAATATAGAAAGATAAAAACGAAAAATCAAACACTAAGAAAAATATAACGTAACAGTGACAACCTATGCCAAATTCAAAATATATACAAAAGGAACGTGGGTATGGAAAATGAGCCCACAGCCAACATTTGACGCTCTCAAATAAAAAACCGATTTCAAACGGATACGGTAGAAAAATTACAAACAATTTTGTTTTATTCTCACGGCAAAAAAACTCCCTCGAATTTAGCAGCCAATGATGTGAACCCCGCGGCGATCGACGCTGAATATAAATTCGCTTACAATTTTTATTTATTTTTTGCATAACTGAATGGCTTTTTTTGCTGTACAAAAAAACATACAAGCGATTTTTCGTAGCCGATATTTGACGGCCGTTGTAGCGTACGTGGATATATGTTTTGCATATAACTATAATAGATTAGTATTTAGTGTTTAACCAACTGGAACCCTGCAATGTCGCAAACGGTTGCAAATCCGCGGTTTGGTTTATCGAATAGTTTCAGTTTTACTTCGTCAAAACATACATAACTCACATCTCACACAATTTCAACAGCAATCTATAGAGGTATATATAAAAGAAAGTCGTGTTAGTTATTCCATTTATAACTCAAGAACGGCTGGATAGATTTGGTTGAAAATTGGTGGGGAGGTAGCTTAGAACTGGGAGACGGATATAGGATACTTTTTACCCCGATCCTATTGGTCGCGTCGCTATATAGAGGGTGTTATAGTTTGTATGAAGAACTGAAATTATACGAATGAAATCGCGGGGCGTCCACTAGTTAAACAATAAATTATTATTAAAATCGCTTTGAGCGATAAGGTCACCATTTGCAATCTAACCGTTGTTAGTTTTACATTTTGTAATGTATAGTGTGCAATAAAGAGTACATTCATTCATTCATTCATTCTCTTTTTTCCGTCTCATTATATTTAGAGAGACATCACGTTATGTTACAATTACTTTAGCAAGCCCTTTTTCATTCCACCGTTTCGTAACTATAACCAGCAACAATCGAAACCTACTTTAGAACAGTGATGGACTGTGTACTTAGCTAAAAGTTATTAAATTTTGCGTGTCGAAGAGTTGCGGGAGCGCGGACAAACAAATACTCGTTGCCGTCAGCCAGACCGTATTGCTAAATGAAAAATAGCTCTGGAAAACAAATGGCGATCCTTGTCCATATTTCACAGTGGTTCTCTGTTTTATGTTACATTGTTTTGTGTTAGTTTCATAGGTACAGTCATAACTTTCGGAAGCAATCGTGGCATTTTGCTGGTGATGTTTTTGGCGTTTTGTTTCTGACTTGATAGAGTGCTTACTTTGTATGTTTAATTCTTCTCTACGATGAAATTGTTGCGTAAAATGCAAGTCATACACAGATTTGGGAACTTACTAATTCCTCGAATACTTATAACTTAATGAATTTGTATAGTTACACGAAAAAAATTTAAGCCGCTTCGCAGGACTTTGATTATGTCCATGTCCACCTTGAACATTTCATAGAGGCCTCTATGAATTAATTGGTTAGAAAAGTACAACTAATGTCCATGATCTCTGCCTACCCGTCTGGGCGGGTAATGCGGGCGTGACGTATAGGTATGTATGTAAAAGTAGGTATCTTAGTATAAACTGATAGTTACTATGTACCTACCCATAGCTTCAGCTCTATCGCTTTTTATGTATCCGTAGCGACATCCGTAGATAATACATACATTAACAACTATATCAACTATAACAATAAATCTAAATTCATAAAAATATTGTAGAATTCACAAAGATAAAAACATTTTCCACAAACGTAATTAAAACATTTCTTTCTGTAAAGAAAATTATATATAATTTTCGAGTATAACCAAGGCCGTCACAACAGAACATCCCTAAAATTGCCATCAATCAAGGAACCCTCCATCCTTTGTCTTCGCACCTGTACAGCTAATAGCTCGCGGAAAAAATGTGTAACAAAATTTCCCTCACTATAAAAGAATTTCCACTACCCACATACTTGAACTTTCACTTCACACAAACTACACGGTTCTACAGCTCAGCTAAAACTGCAAATGTGAATAGGCATCTAGTTAAATGTTCTGTAAAATCCATAACACAGTTGTCCATTTCCTACGTCATCAAATGGCCATAAATCTTGTGTTGTCAGCGGCGTGAAGCAGTAGCATCAGATATAGCTCGACTCGGTGCTGAGAACTTTCCAGAAATTCACTCAAATGTCGCGTAGTGCCGGTATAGCGGTGAAAAAGGGCTTTTTTTCAGAACCACGCGACTGTGCGTCTCTTTGTCTCACGAAAGTAGGCCGTTCGTTGTGAAAAAAGAGTGTTTTGTGCATTGAATTTTTCAATACAAATTGTATAGAACGGTATAGCGCCTATGTTAATCCGAAAAGGATGTTTTTGTTAAAAGAAAATACTGTTTTCTATGCTTATATCCGCGGACGTTTTACAAAAAAATCCCAAGAGTGTTTTTATATATATTTTTTTTTTTTTTTTTTATTGGTTCACTAAACCGACCACAACAATTTCAATATTATTAACATAAACAAAAACATGATATAGTTGCGATCTTCTTGAAGTGAACACAACATGCACAAATTACATACAGTATTTTTTTTTGTTACGATATCACATTAGTTTGTTTTAACAATAAATAGGTACTTATGGTTAGGTTAGGTTAGGTTAGGTTATTAAAAAAAAATGAACATTATACATTAAAAAAAATGAAAAAAAATATTTTTTTTTCAATTAAAAACAAATATACTTAAACTCTAAAGAATTTTGAAAGTTTCCTCTTTGCTTCTACTAATGACGAACAGAAAATGTCTAAATCAATCTGAGCTGCATTGTAAAGAGCACATGTCCTGTAGATGAAAGAATGTTGGCCTAGATTGGTTCTACATGTAGGTAACATGAAAGTCTTGCGGTTTTGAAGTCTAGATCCCTGACGAGGAACATTTAAGTTTAGACGTTTGAGAAGGTCTGGACTATTGACTTTAGTGTTCAACAACTTGTGAAGAAAAAGGACATCTGCACATTTACGACGACAAGAGAGAGGTTCAAGTTTGTAATGAGTTAACCGTTCCGAATATGATTTCATTTGAGGTTTAGATGGATCATGGTATGATACGTAATAAAGGAAGCGTTTCTGCACTGATTCAAGTCTCTGACTGTGAACTTGGTAACAAGGGGTCCATACTGGCGAACAATACTCTAGGATACTCCTAACGAGGCTTTTGTAGATAATTAAACCAAGTTTAGCATTATGAAAAAATTTAATTTGTCTATTTATAAAGCCTGATAATTTTGACGCCTTCTTTATTATTCCATCAACATGATTTCTAAACGATAGCTGATTGTCAAAAATGACTCCCAAGTCTCGGATCTGTGTTACTTCTTTCAGTGGTGTGTTATTGATATAGTAAATAGCTTCACTTCTGTATTTTTTTCGGGTAAAATTTACTAAGGAACATTTATCTATGTTCAGTTCCATTTCATTTAATACACACCATGAGTGGACGCTATCAATATCATTCTGAAGTATTTCGCAGTCAAGAGGACTGTTAATGTGGCGATATATCTTCAGATCATCTGCATATAGTTTAAACTCCGATTTCAGGAGATCTGCTAGGTCATTGATAAAAATTAGAAAAAACAGTGGCCCTAAGTGCGAACCTTGAGGAACACCTGATGGTACGCAACGAGGTTGAGATTTATAACCTCGAAGATTCACCAACTGAGACCGCCTATCTAAATATGATTGACACCAGCGTAACAGAGAGCCATGAATTCCCATCTGTGAGATCTTCACCATTAACAAACTGTGGTTAACTAAGTCGAACGCTTTTCTGAAGTCCGTGTAAATGGCATGCACCTCTCCTCCCTTATCAATAATTTCGGAGATAGCTGTAACATATTCTAAAAGATTAGATGTTGTAGATTTAGTAGGGAGAAAACCGTGTTGGTTTGTGTTAATGAAGCATTTAACATGACTGAATAGTTTCTTTTCAACAATTGACTCAAATATTTTAGCGCAGGTTGACAAGATTGATATAGGGCGATATTTAGCTATGTCGTGAGGATCGTCTGTTTTTGGTATAGGTGTTAAAAATGCTTGTTTCCATTTTTGGGGGAAATGTCCGACGGTGAGGGATTGATTAAAAATCATACTGAGAGGTGCATATAGGTAATCAGAACAGTTTCTAAGAAATAAGGGATGTAGGAGATCGGGGCCGGCGCTCTTGGTGCAGTCAAGTTATATAAGTTTTATCGACAAACAGTCGCATCTTAACCCTTTCATCGACACATACAACAACTTAAAACAAAAACACTTCTACGCGTCCACGAAAGTGTTAAACTGCCTACTCAATTAAGAAAGAAAATAACATCACATAACACTCCTTGAAACGACTCACTAGATTAAATGAAGTTTGGCAATAAAGCAATTGATTATTGAAAGTAGAGTAAAAAAAGAACTTGGTCTACGCCAGCTTTCCGACGCTATTTACATCCCATTTGGCAGAGATTCCCGCGCCCGGGACTAGTTTAAAACATTCACTTCATTAGTTAACCAGCCAGCACGCGGTGCACACTGAGAAACAATATCGGGTAGAATGGCATGTTTAAGTTTACTATGATTTGGTACATGGTTTAATATAAAAAATGTACATCATCATCATCATCAGTCCACCTTGCCTGAGGGCGTCCTACACTCCGTTTGCCGAGACGCGGTCTCCACTCGAGAACAGAGAAAAAATGTACACTTCACGCCTTTTAATCCCAAATTGGGTTAGGTATTAGAGGCACTATTAGAGGCATATTTAAAAACAGACACTTTTAAGGACAGTAAATAAACACAATATTTTTTTTATTGTTCTGTCGGCTATACGTTCACCTGTATATTGGCGAACAATGTGTTAAATAATTTTATGTAGCAGGTACATACGTACATAATGGCTTATTTGGATCGATCAGTATAGAGAGGCCCATAAGGAACCTAGCAGAAGCTGGATGCGAGAAGCCGAAAACAGATCACAGTAGCGTGCAATTGGAGAAGCCTGTGTCCAGGAGTGGACAAATATGGGCTGATAATGATGATGGAAATGACATCGATTTTACTAATGAGAAAAAAACGGCATTAAAACCAGAAAACACCTGCACTTCGTTCCATAATCTGAACATGGATGATATAAAAATAAAACTCCATAAAATATTCATATGCGTGAAAATGTGACAGGCGTAGGTAAACGTCGAAAAACGCGATTACACAATTAAAAATGCTTCGTACCAATATTACACGCATTGCAATTACTAAAAAGACATATAAAATAATAATGATGATAAGACACGTAAAATATAATACTAAATTATTGTGGACAAAAGTTTTTTATGAATCTAGTTAGTTGGAAATTAATGTATGTAAGTATGTATTTAGTTAATATCTATCTATATAACTCAAAAGTATATAAATATTATGAGCTCTAACTCTTACTATCCTATTGATTGATATTAATTACACATGAAACGTAATTTTCTAATGTGTAGGCCGATTGTACCCGTATTGTCTTAACATGTTTCTTTTTTAAATATCATTCTTTCCAAATTTAAATTGTTGCTTTCTTGCCAGCCAGCACCGCAATGCAGGAAATGTGCCGGTCGGCGCAGGTGGTCTTGTTTGAATAACGACACGATAAAGAATGTGGACGCAGCATTACAGACACCCGCGTTCTTTTTTTCAAATTGAAAGCGGAAACCGCTATGAATTATATTGGGGTTGGCAATTGGAAGACCTTCAATACCGCTGATTCGTGAAACTATAGAATTTGTAATGGATCCGTTTTTTTATGTTTGAGGAAAATCTCTTTCCTGCTGAAGTTATTTTATCGTCCACGCGTACTTTATTTAATTGAATAAGATTTTGAGAATATCAAATGCCAACTTTTGAGTTAGTGAGTAAAGTATACCGTGCGATCAGCTAAAGGTTTAAATTCGTGTATTTTCGCTGTAAAATATTAAATTCTCGAGGGGATCTTTTATTAGATATCTCTTTTTTAATGTTTGATGGTATTTGATATTATTTTGCTTTTTTTTGGAAATTGCTCGGCAACCATCATCCCCACACTGGGGGCTAAGTCTTCAAATGAGCGTTAAACGCGGTTTCGACTGCCCCAAAACTTCGACCCTAGTCCCATTTCGGAACCATATTTGAGCTGGCTTCGAAATTGGACTAGCCGGAGGGATGAAGAGTCCCAGGGCATAATACTAACCAGAAAAAGACCATAGTCTCCTTCATTTGCCCAATTTATTGGAGAGTCTTTACCACCCCCACTACAAAATTTGACAATCACTATAATGTCAGATAAGAAAGTATTCGGGAAAAATGCTGAAAATGTCGATTTGGAACAAAGACATATTTAAAGGGTTATGCGTGTTTATTATATGCAAGAATAAAACGGGAAAATGACCGTCGATTGAGTGTTGATTCTATAAAAGCCGGGTGACCTGAAAAACATAAAATTGCAAATGACTATACAATCGAAAAATTATATTCATAATATACTACAAGTTTGTTTTCTTACGGATAATGTGACCACGAAGTGATTATGGCATCAAAACGTCGACCTTGGTTGTAAAATGACACTACCCAAATAAATTACAGAATACTTGTTACCCTCAAGCTCTATCCCACTATCCTTCATAAACAAACGAAGGGAAAAGGTTCGTTAAGAAGGTGTTTTATATGCGCGACTTGTAGGCGACAAGACACATATTTTGTCGTGTCACACTTGATACTTAATAATAATAGGCATGCTGTTTATGCAAAAAAAATAAAATAAATAAAAACATTTTCGCCACACCTACTACACTGTTCTATATTATTATTATTATTCCATATGAGTCTAATATTGTACAAAAAATCCTTCACTCACCATCTTTTCCTCGATTCAACACCGCCCATTTTTTGAAAACCACCATAACAGGTATTGGACTTCAATTGACGGAAATCCTCGCACCTTCTGGCCATAAAGCAATCTTCTTTCAAAGTGGCGACGTATATGTCTATTCCTCTGAGATGATCGCAGACATCTGTGACGCAGCCAGGTTGTGTTCTCCCGCCGTTGGGAAAGAAGTCCACGTGACCTAATAGCTTGTCTATGCCGAATAACCTTGCGTTTGTATGAATGACCTCGACGTAAGTCGCGTCCGTGGACTTCAGGGCGTTAGGATTCATGTACCAGAGAGGACCGGCCGGATCCAGAGCTGGAATACAGTAAATTAGCACTGTAAGTACATACGCTTTTTAACCTCATTGTGACCACTACTGCGTTATTGTCAGGAGCCCGCGACTACCTGAGCCACTGCATCCAAGGGTGACCCCAGCCGCGTATGGCCCATTGCGGAACAACTATTAGGAAGAGGGGCGATCGACGCACCCCCAGCTAACGATTGTACACCCTGGGATCCAAATTAGGACCTAATTATTAATGGACAAAGTATTATTTTTTTTATCCGATTTGCCTTATTACTGGATCTTGTTCTGTTATCGATACGATAGCCCTCCGAACCGTAGAGGTTAGGTCAACAACACTGTCCTGCTGCCTGTAACTCAGTTGGGGTATACAGAAACAATAGACTAACGCTTACAATGGTATTTCCGGAAACCCTGTATTAGTACGTGCTACATTTGTATTCTCATATCCCTTAATAAATCTTCCTTTTACAGGTACCAAAAAGGTTCGTGTGGAAATAAAAAAATGGAAATTGATTGCTAGCGAGACTGGGATTGAAAGATCCTGACTGAAATTGTGGTCCGTGGGCTATTATAATTAATACTTTTGTATATTTTTACATGTATATTCAACTAAAACTTGAAACGAGATAGTTTGTAGGAGTGTTACTCTGTCATTCATGAGCTACTGATCGGGTTTTAATGAAAGTAATTATCCCGATTATTCCCGTTCCCGTGGGAATTTTAGGAATTCCTTTCTTAGTGCACCCCTCTGGTACCTGTACCTCTGCTACGTCCGTACCGTATGTCAAGTGTCTACGTTTCGTCGTTTGGGCTGTGCGTTGATATGTCAGTCAGTCAGCTTTTCCTTTTATATATTAAGATATGGGAATAACACAAAGGCCTTAGTATATCTTGATTTTCATGAGAACAGGATAACTGCGTGTAACACCACCAGGGTACATCTAGTTCAATATATATGTACATGATGTGACTTCTGCGGTAACAGAAACTCCTGCGATGGCTGAGCCAATTTTTCTGAAATTTTTGTGTTACCGAGAAATGTATATTGCAAAACAACGTGTGCTGGGTCGACTAGTATTCTACGTGATTTCAATTTCAAAACTGACATGTCTCTACACAATTATACATCTATTGTCTAATTCACAGAACAAGCAATTAAATGCGCACACAACAAATGCCTCCGCTTGCAATAATCAATTAATTATTCTGACAGCAAACATCGCACAATTAGATCTTTTAATCCGATAATAAATCCCCCCACATAAGGCTCACATTTTATCTATTTTAAGGGATAAGTAACAAAAAGCCTTATAGAAAAAACACGTTTCACGGCCTATGTGACCAAACTGTGGTACACTCCCGGTTTCCGGAAGGAACATTAGTGATAATCTGTATTTTAAGATACATACATACATTTTTTAATGAAACGCGCACAGACATTATAACTCAATATTGTTCACCGGGTATTCCGGGTAGTCCACTCGTGACCACGACGCATGCAACTGCGTCGAATCGTCGAGTAAAATAACAAAGGTAAGCTCGAGCTTGTCTTTGGTTATATTCGCGCATATATACCCGGTGAACAATATTGAGTTATACATAAATTTGACAGGCAAAGTAAAGACGATAGTTTTAATGCCAGATTAAGTGCAATGAGCGTACCGGAAACTGGGCGTAAGCTAATGGCCACGGTTCACCAAGCGTACTAACCAAGACGTGGCACGAGATGGGTTTATCGTCCTTAGAGGATCCACACACCTTATGATATACTCGTATGCGGGTTAAATCACGTTTTCTTTCAGCGTAAGAGGATTGCACAGGGCCAAAAAATCTCGAACCACAACCTCAAGTTTGCAAAATCAAGTACCTACCCAACAATTAGGCTATATAACGTCCTACTGTATAAGTAGGTCGTTATATAGCCTAATTGTGTTCGTTACTTACCAGTAATTCGCGAAACCTTCTCAAAAACTGTTCTTCCAGCAGAGCCAACAACGTGTGCTCCCAAACTGAACCCAATTAGGTGGACGTCTTCATAATGAAGGCCAAAAGACCAAGCTAGCCAGTTGACGAATTGTCCCACTTGAGCACCCACTACAGGTACGCCGTTTACGGAAGTGACGTAATCTGATAGAGACAATCTGCTCCAGTCTACAGCAACGAAGTTTACGTTTAATTTGTCGAGATATGCTGGAAAAAATCATACAAGTCACGCCAGTTGTTTCATTAAGGGTTCGTGTTCACCATTGATTTTTGTGCCGTTAATATAATAAAGTAAAACCTTTTGCACTTAACAGTTTTTTAGACGAAACCAACATGGGATGAAGACGATCCTCAAGGGTTAGGCCGTGGTAGCTAAGTATAAACTTCATTGCTCTGCGCTAGGAATGTTTATTTATTGCAATATCTGCAGGTATAAACCAAGTTTATTTTTAAGATTTAATCAACATTTCCTTGAAGTATCACAAGTATTATAACAAACTATGAAATAAATAATAACGAGCTTACTGTAATGTATTTTTCCCAAAATAGCAATAGATTGCCAGCCGTCTACGAAGAAAACGGTTGGTAGGCTTGCGTTGAAGAAAGAATTGAATACCGTTCTTTCTCTATGCATCAATAGTACTTGAGGAACAAGAGGGTTGCTCCTGAAATATTTAAATCATACGTAGATTAAAACTGTAATAAAGACTTATCAGCACTTGCAAGGTATTGGCTTCTAGAATAAGCTTGTCAGCCTGCAATTTTACTTTTCTGTCCCACTCATTTAGTAAGTCTACAGAGAAGAATTAAAGCTGTACAAAATAACGACTTAAACAAACTCTAAACAAATTAATAAGAACCGACTACAACCAGTAAAATTTTAAGGCTGATTGATGCCATTGTCACAACTGAATCAAATTGAAATGGGACCACACGGATTGCCATAAGCGATGTGTAGTTCACCTATTCCTATATTAAGTTATGTGTAATATCAGACTTCTAGTCGAATTGAGAGCGATAGTCGAAGTAAAAAGTTATGAGATATAATTTTTAATCAAGTCGTTTACTCGAAAATATAGTGCATGTACGTGTCATGGTTAAAGAATTTACTCCCTACCTTGTGTACAGTAAATATTTGACGCTATTAATCTCCCTTAGAATGTCCAAAAGCAATCTACTATCCGGCGCAGCTTGCAAGTCCACTTCATGAAGATTTCCACCCACATCAGGAAACAAAAGAAACCTTGGATTAGAAATATTGTTGTGATTTTCACTTGCATTACTTTGTTGAAGGCTCATTTTGGTTTGAACTGTAATGAATTCCAAATTAAGTTCTTATCTGAAGTAATCTCTGCTCATTTAACTACGAAGTTGTTTAGGAAATTCGTAGAATTTTACTATTGGGACATACTTCGTTAGCTTTAAAATTTAACGAATCACTTTATACCCACCCAAAATTATAATTAAAGCTGTTTTAATAAACATTTTCTCGTCAAAATTATTCAGATTTATGCAAAATTGCTCACACACGTTTAATGTTTATCACACTACGAGTATATTATTTAAACACTTCAAATACTGTTATTTCTGTTCCGGTACACAAAAGCCTTCAGGATTTTATTTTTGACCTTCACCTTTTTCATTATTTTATTTGCTTTCCCCTGTACATTTTGTTATTTACTCGGGCTGATTTGTGCAGTAATGGATTATAGTATTAAAGATTTCTCCTTTTATAACATATTCTGGTTTCAGAACAATACGAGTATGACCTAGAAACGTGACAGTCGCTCATACAAACAATGTAAGAGTGAGACAAATGAGTTGAGTTGAGAATACTAAACATTTGCTTTTGAAACGACAACGAAATTTCTTTCGTGAAAACTTAGGTCTGCGGCAATATTGGTCTTGGGTTTTTCTTTCCTACGTTCTCATTCGCCAAACGCGCAAAAGAAAACATGTTCTAGGTGTATATGTGTTTAGTGAGGTCAGTTTGTTCGTGACGATAACCACGGCAAACAAATGTGTCAAACTGTTTTCTTGCACAGGGTTGTTTGGCCAGTGAAAACTTAAATAAGTTAATATAGATAAAGTTAATATAAGAAAGGTTATAACAATTTTTATTTTTTTATAATTATAACATTATTATATGAAAAAGTATGATTCCTGTTAGAGTCAGCGGCATCCAGAATTGACCAGATTTCAATCCATGACGTCCTAGATCCCGGCATGTATCTAGTGTAAAAACAGCCTCATAAAATGCTTGAGGCTGTATTGAAGTGTACGTCACCAATCAATCGATTGAGTGCAAAAAAAATGTAAATAATTAATCATGATCGTTTATTTTAATATAAACCACCTTCAACTGAATAATTTCAAATTTTTACACCGATTATACTAAAAATTTCAGCAAAAATTGTGATTCGACCGCGAAATACCTCTTCACTGTTTCAGCTATCCTATCTTTTAAGCGTGTTTCAATATTCTCTCTTTGGAATAGTTTTTCAGTTTAAATAGCCTTGTGAAGTAATTGGATCACATTGAAGACTGTCTTGTTGTTTTTACGTAAGTAGGTTAGATTTTGAGAATAAAAGTACCTTGAAACTTTTTCAAATTGGAATTTTAACAAATTGGAAACTGGAATGAAATAGAGATGAAATGGATGTAGGGCATAAAAAAATAATATGAGAACATGATCTTGATTCCTAAGCGTCGAGTCAAAAAACCTTAATCTATAAGGACCCCGGACTTAGGTACCAAGAAATGCGCTGTGAATTATACAAATAATATCACTAGTCTACTGGAACCGGTGTTCGGAAGTGGATGCCGTATTTGACGTGCGACTGCCAAGTTAAGTTCAGCTTAGTATATCGTTTTAATAGTTATACCGCTCCTATTGGTAGAGTAAATGCATACTAGATTATACAAAATAAATTAGGACGGGTATAAACTCCGATTCTTGCAGAAATGGCAGGCACCCTAACATCATCATCAGCCCCACTGCTGGACATAGGCCTCTTCAATTGTACGCCACTGAGATCTGTTTTCGTTTGCCCCAACGGTCATCGGTTCAACGCCGAATGTGGTCTGGCCCACTGCGACTTCAGCTTGCTAAACTCATACTAATAATAAATGGATTAGTAGCGTTTACATCTCTTACGATGACCTCTCTTTCAATCCTAAGGCCTTACAACAAGAATTAGGATAAAGCAAGCCTTCCCAGGATTTTAGCGAAGACGCGAATAGATTTTGTTGATCGTTTTGGGGACGGGCATGACTTTATATCGTATATAATTTCCTGTTAGCTAACCTCTAGTTACGGTCAAATGGGAAGAAATTTAGCTCACAGTATTCCGTGTTCAGTGAGCCTTACTAGTAACTAAATATGTGATTTGACAATTAGGTATTTGGTATATCTATTGAAATATTATTAATAGTCTTTTCCTGTTTTGTTTTGGATTGTAGTAGCTTTAACTTAATTATTGCTTTTTCTGCTGCTGGGGAAATTCTGCCAATATACAGTGTGGCCCTTGTAAAAGTGCACATATTGAAAAGGGTGAAAGTAGACCACAATTTTATTGATCGATAAAAAAATAAATGATTTTTTGTCGTTTGGACGGTCGTTTTTTGTTTTTTCCTACGCCAGCTGGGTATACTGCAAGCATTACTGTCTTTATATTCTATTTACCTCTATAGTACTTAGTTTTTACGAAAATGAATACCGAAACTGGGCGAATGAAATCGCTGGGCGTCCAATGGTCATTAATAAGGCTGACAGTTTTCCGCCATTTTGACGTTTCTTAGCTACTACACTACCCATATTCAAGAATTTTGTTCCAAAGACGTCCTTAATAATAATATAATAATTGTACGTAGGTACAAACTGCACCTATATACGAACGGCATAACATATTATGTGTATATCTATTATAACCACCTACTTAGATAATATTACCTATTGTCCGTAAGATGACGGGGAAAATTAACAAAAGCCACCTGGTATTTTCAACGAATACAGCAAGCGACAAAGCCTAATGAGATACCCACGATCGGTATTCAGCCGCTAATTGTATGCAGCCGTATGTTTGTCTGTTTGTTTGTTTGCAGCTCATAGCCCGCTGCCAACGCAATCACGGTGCCGACACCACAAATCGAAGCTGCATATAAACGCTGGTGCACACGAGAAGATGAACCGGATGTTTAGAACGATAAAATCGGTGTTGTAAGACCTTCCTTAATGGAATTGGGAGGCAATAGTCGATGAATTATATATGATGGGAAATTAAAAACAGTGGGTAGGTATTTAGCCACTTTGAAATTAATTTAGTTTTTTTTAATACAAACGCATACGCTTCATAATTTTATATCCGCAAGCGGCCTAAGCAGAAGAAATACTTGCTAAGAACATACCTATGGTTCACGACACGTAACTGTACGTTCATACAAATATCTATCGAATATTTATTATTCGATTCACATCTTGCCAGAAAAGTAACAACTGTTAAATTGAATTTAGTCCGTTTTTTTTACTATTCTTGTGCATAAGTTCGTCCACATAAGTAAGAAAAGTAAGATAACCACAACTAAAATAAGTAACAAATTCGGTAAGTATGTAGAGTCATTTTTACGGATATTTGTCAATCGATGTATCGTTATTATTACGAGTATTGCTAGTCTACTAGTCTCCCACTTAGGCTAAATGCATTTCGTTAATAGCTTATCAAGAAATCGGTGGTGTTGGATTGGTTTGTTTTTAAAAGGTTGGCAAGATTTATGGGGGCTGGACTTAAAACTTTGTGCTAGAGACAGATACTTCTCACAAGTCCAATTCTACTAATAGTCCAGAACTGTAGCTTATTTTATTATAAGTTTGTACCGGGTATTAGGCGAAATTAACCAAAGATAAGTATTTAGCTTAGTTGCGTTTGCTCGACGTTTCGACATAGTTACATGTGCCGTGGTTCAATTCTTCTAAGAGTCCAGAACTATAACTCTTTTTATTATAAGGCTATATCAGGTATTACGGCGCGAAATGGACAAAGGTAAGCTAAATGCTTACCTTTGATGTTTGCTCGTAACCACGGCAAACGTAACTGTTTCACAACATCGAGCAAACAATGAAGATAAGCTAAATGCTTATCTTTGGCTTATTTCGCGTAATACCCGGTATAACCTTGTAATATAAGATCAGTGCGCGGTACTTTAATATTTTAGTTGGATTCCAGGTCACGGAATTGGTCTTCAAGTCCAAGTGTGCTCCATCGTAGACCATTATTTATTTATTATTTATTTACTCTTCCATAACTTAAAGAATATTCTGTGAGTGCTCCTAGGAATTGTCCAGCAACATTTGAAGGCCTTCAGCTCCCCTAGCACCCAAGACATAGACAATGCTGCGATTTGTTGAAACAAGATGAGGCACGAAGCGTGACATAATCAGAGTGCGTAATTGTTCTATGTCGTGTATTTCTTGACTCGCGTGCTAGGCCTGTATAAGTCACTGGAAGTCTGGGGGATATCATCATCATCAGAAGCCCATGATTGTCCACTGATGACCTGGCCTGTCCAATTGCACACCACCGTAATCTGTTTTCGGCTTCTCGCATCCAGTTTCAGGGGAATATAAGTCACTGGAAGTCTGTGACATTACCAGTCACCTGACAGATATTGAACAAAAGCGCGACCTTCGATCACGTCTTGTTTTTATTTCCAAAGTGTTCCCAGAAATAAACCATTCCTATAGAACTTAGTCCAGAAAATTACCACTATTATAGTCGCCGTACATTTCCCGTACGATAAATCCGCGCCTAAATCAGCGCGTGAATGGAAACTGCAAATGTTTGTATAGAGACGTGATATGTAGTGACAAGTGTACGATAGATGTGCTCGGTGTGAATTGCGAGGGTTCTATATACTATATACATTTACTCAAGTACGTTACCTAAGATAAACTGGTTCTTTGTTACTACTGATTGATGAATTGAAAAAAGACGTAGGTACAAGTTTTTTCAACCAAGAGTTTTTATTTCGAGGTCCATGTTTCGGGGTGATTCCGAAAAACCCTTTTATGTTTTCTGTTTCTGTATAATCCCTTACCCTGAGTGCATTTCCGAAGTCTGCTACTAAAAGCACAATCGGCGGATTGAGTTTGTATTTTATTTTCTTTTTGACTCATTAACACCTCATGTAATACACTACAGCTACAGAAAAGAACATAAAAAACCGGTTTCCGGCAAAAAACATTGCGTTAAATTGATGTACCTAAGGCACCTGATTGTATTTTATTTAAATGAAACCGAATAAAACACATGCAGGAGGGTAAGCCTGTCTATAAAAAATGTATAATAATATAATATAAAATGTAGAGGTATAATGTAGATGTATGTGTTGTATGTCATGTCGTGATGTATATGTAGATGTAGATGAAGCGAACAACGTGACAAATGGAGATCTGTAGTCTCTGCCTACCCCTCTGGGAGACAGGCGTGAAGTGTATGTATGTATTCGTTACTTTCATTTGACTGTCGTCCTTAGTAAAACAGCGATGCACATCGTTTGCCGCTGCGATGCCAGAGCGATGCAACCTCTAGAGTGTTGCAGACATGGTCCCAGGATGGCGGCCAAATTGTGCTAGCCTGTTTGCGCTAAAAAGGAAAGAAACAAAGTGACCTGATAACTACATTTAATTACAAACAATTTAACAGAACGCCACAACGCAAAAAAGTAATAATTTTGTAACAAAGTGTAGTCCAAAATATTAAGTGACATTTATGTTAATCATAATAATCTCATGCGAATCATATATTTTGTGGTATAGATGATACTTCCTTCTCAACTCCCCTCTGAACATTGCATACCAGGGTCTCTGTTAGATTTTTTACCCATTGTCCATCTTCATCGTCGATTTCGAATTCCGCTTCTGTGCTTCTGAAGATATAGTATGTACATGTATTGAGCCCGTCGCCGTTTTGTAATTAACATACCTTTTAGTATGCAGGTCGATTCATAAATACACAAATTAGAACACAATATTATAATTCAAACGAAACTCATGACACAGGTACAACTACTTCATTGCACAAAATGCATTATTTCACAAATTGCACCGCGACTTGTTCAAGTAGCAAATTTATCTATGCAAAGAAAACAAACATTTTACAGCATCCAATTTAAAACCACGAAACGTCGTTTCATGGCAAAACCTACATCAACTAAGCACGTAGACTGAAAATAGAAATCTAAGTTTTACTACTAACGTAAAAGTACGTCGATAAGGCAGAGTTGTTATGCTGTGACAAGTAAACATGAACCTTAATGTCATGAACATATATGTCAGTTTACGACCTTAGGGTGGAGAACCACATTTTTGGCATGTGACATTATAAATCAATACGTTTTGTTTGTAGAGTTCTTAGCTTGTATTATCCAAAATTATTCCCAAACTCACCAACAGATGTCACTTGTGTGGTAAATCTCGCGTGTCAAAAGTCGTCAGTCTGGAAAGTATCAAAAAATTATAGTTCCAGCGAGTAGGTTTGCACCTTTAGCATTCATTTTGATTGGAGTTATCCATACACAAAGTTACAGTAGGTATCTACGCCGATAATGCCCTTATTCGCTTTCAGAAAGGCGTTGCGAGACAAAGTTCGCTCTAGCAAGTCCCTTAGTTCACTTGATCTAAGTTAGTAACTCACTTCATCGCGTATTCCAACCACACAGGGAGCAAACAATAATTTCGAAATGAAGAATTTTTCAATGTTTGAAATTTCCGTTCCGTCCCGGAGCGGCGCGGCGGACGCGGGCGGATCGCCGCGTCACTCTTTGAAATTGCATCGGAACTGGAAATATCGTTCGAGTTCAAAACTGAGATGATATTGAATGTGATCGCTTTAACCCTTTCTTGTCGGTGCGCTGTTTAACCTTTACAGCGTTGGTGAATATATAGGTACTGATTCACGTATTCCAGAGTGTCTTTTCTATTGCATATAGGCAAGTGCTTTACATTCGTCTTGCCTGGTGTTAAGCTGCGATGTAGTCTATGATGCAACACGATAGCCTATTAGGTATATGTTCATTCGTGACTTCACGTTACTCGAAGTATAGGTACCTAACAGGGACTCCAACAAGTCAACCCACAATTTGGCGGTTCGCAGTATAGAAGTCGACGGAAAGAGTAAAAGATCCGTTTAGCTGTGTCTTTGTAAGCGACTATTAAAAAGGAGTCTTTCTCAATTCAAGTATAAATACTTTTTTATATTTATTCGCCGATAAATCCTTCTTTATGAACCGATTCTTATGATTTTTTTTTGTTGGAAAGAATTTTTTCTTTAAAATTGGACGTAGTTACACAGAAAGGACTCAATCCACAAAACGATAGTTCGGAGATTTAAAGTTGGATGCAATATTGATCCGCCATACATGTGGATTGAGTCGGGGTAGGTACATAAAGAATAGGTTGTAGTGAACTTTTTTGTGTAAATGTTTTTTTATATGATGGAATGGAGGATGTAGCACTCTGGTATAGCTAACTCAATTTCGTGAAAAGTGTGGATTGAGTCCTTTCTGTGTAACTACGTCCAATTATTCTAGCCTAGCGTTTATCCTGGTTCTCCAAGCTGCTTGTGAGGAAACATTGAGAGTAGTACTAGAGAGATTTCGCATATGTGACTATTACCAGCCACCAAACCGTTGACGAAAAGCCAATGTCCAGCAAGTGGTACACTCAAATGTTAGATGTTTTCAACCAGTAAACGACTACGGTTGCCACTAACTCAGCTAAGCGACTACAATCGTGATTGAATAAAAAAAACCTTTTTTAAACGGACACCCATCCAATGAGTGAGAGCGTCCTATGTTCCTTAACATCAGTAATCGGTTTGGTTGCACTTTGGCCGCGGGGCTACAGATTCTGCGCATCAGATTCATTCAGTAAGTACACTGTATTTAATGTAATATTGTTATGAGTTGAGCGTAGCCGAGTCCAGGCTTTACAGCTAAACTTCGCCAACTCTGTGTTCACTTGACTAGCTGCTGTAATATGGAAGTCAAACTCTACTCTGCGCGTTCTCAAGAGAATTTCTAACCCCGAAAATTTGTTGCCAAAGTTTACTTTATACCGGACGTAATAATTAGGTAAATGTTCATGATTTTATATTAACATTAAACGTAGGAATTTAATGCTGCTGTATAAATTTAATTATCTGTATTACGTTTGTGCACTGACGCTAAATTCTATTTTCATTTATAAGTAGTGGACGCCTCGCGATTTAATCCGCGCAGCTCTTTCTGTATCAATAAATAATAAATAAGTTTGAGTTGTTATTCGATGTGGTGACAGCGATTAGAAAACATACATGTCACCACCCCAACTCAATCTTTTCCTTCGTGGGGTCGTAAAAGGCGACCAAGAGAACTCTCCAGAGGACGTGTAGCAACGTTCTCTATAGTTAAACCACAACACCATTGCGGTCGCCAACCCGCCTGCCAAGCGTGGCGATTATTGGCACCCTCCCCCCCTCCCCAATTATCATGGAAATTATTGGGAGACGCCATAGACAGCAGTGGACGTCATGTGGCTGATGATGATGTTTTACTGTGAGCAGAAAAAAAAAATTCTTAATCATGTCTAATGATGACATTTATTACGACTTTCAATTTCAGCGTGGTAGAACAGATTCTGAACCGACTGTACATAGTTAAGTAGAGACTAATACATAAACAGCTTGCCAATACATAAATAAATACACATTAGATAGACATCGTTAAAAATATCAATTTTCACCGGTAAAAATTGTACAAACAGTTTAGTAAATATTTTTTTCGATGTTTACCTTTGACTTGGTCAAAGCCTTTGCCCGCAACATTTATTGGAGGTTTATTTAAATCCGCTGCCGCAATTAAGTACCACATAACGCAACTCAGGAGCTCTACATGTAGTTTTGTATGTATTTGGAAAAGTATATTTCATGAGCACACTGCATGTAACTTTGGTGAGCTGTAGTCATATTCTGTGTTAGTGCCTGCTGTTTTGCATGGATTCAGTAATATAAAAATATAACATTTCACACCTTTAAATCCCAAAGTGGGGTAGGCACGTGCTAAGCAAATGCTCAAGGTTCACCACGCGTGTGTAACCCAACGAGAAATGGGATTAGCCCATCGCCGTTATAGGGTTCACACACCTTGAGGTGTGCTGGTTTCATAATGATGTTGTCCTTCGTCATATGAGCGTTGCGTTCCGTACATAGGATCTGTAAAAGGAATAACAGTATTGCATATAATAAGATAGGAACATTGAAACGTGGAGTACGGCGGCGGCGTCGTTCTCTGGTAGGCTGCGAATCCAGAACTCCCCTCAAGAAGTCACTGTTTCGACACAGAACATTTACGACATCATGG
The DNA here is from genome assembly GCA_012932125.1 of Conopomorpha cramerella. NCBI lineage: Eukaryota > Metazoa > Arthropoda > Insecta > Lepidoptera > Gracillariidae > Conopomorpha > Conopomorpha cramerella. The sequence goes on along the minus strand of SJJU01004170.1, from coordinate 18,794 downwards.
GTAAGTCTAACTGGCCTAAGTGACCTGGCCAGTCTGGTAGTGGCCGTACTAAAACAGAGATGGACATTGTTTGCCGCGGAAAAGTTGGGCTTGGGTGGTGACACATGTATTCTATTCGCCGTCACCACACGGCTGTTTTATGTACCTAACAAATAATTTACTGCGTTCGTGTTTAGGTTACCTTACGTTTCCACAAGCCAAACATTCACACTACAATAAGTCTAGTAATCTCGTCAGTTGTTCGTGAAATGCGGGATAACCAGTGTAGACAGATCACACACATACATCAAAAGTGTCTAGGGATCAAGCACATTTTAGAAGATTGCAATCAAGAATATATTTTACAAAAACTGAATTCATTCATAATTTATTCAAAATGTGGTGATAAGTCAATGATACAGGCATGGGGAATTAGGCAGGAGACCAATCCAGAAGATTAGATTTGATTTAAATAAATTAGATTTTTTTAGAGCTAAAAATGTTCTTGATCCCTAGACACTTTTGATGTGTGTACATAATTGTCAAACATGTTGTAGTGTGAATATTTGGCCGGTGGGTAGGAACTACTTACACTAAAACATAACACTAGTTACCATCAAATGCTCGAACTGATGTCAATGCTATTTTATCTTTCACTTATTAAATATTTTAAACGAACCTGTACAAGCAGCGGACACCTCCGAGCCCCTTGTTTAATACAAAAAGCTTTCACTCCAAAAGATGCTTACTGAAACCCCCCCAAGACTTTGCAGCAAGAAAAGTAAACGACGGAACGTCCTATTAATAAACAGACTTAACAGTATGATTTTCCTGTTTCAATTTAATGGAAATGATGGAAAAGAGGCACCTTTTTCGTGTGGAATTCATATTTATAGAAACAAAATGTGTAAATAAACATGTTTATGATAATAATTCAAAAGGTAATAATGTATTTATATTAATTTATTGGTGATGTCCTGGTCGAAGGTGGCGTGTAAAGTACTCGAAACCGGAGGTCATGTATGAAAAGATGTATGAATATAGATGAAGCGAAAGGGGTACGTCATAACCGTGACAAATGGAGATCTGTAGTCTCTGCCCACCTCTCTGAGTGACAGGCGTTATGTGTATGTATATGTAACCGTATTTTTAATTGGGGATGTATATTCCGAGTTGATATTGGAGCGCATAGAATCTAGTTTCCCAAATGGTCCTTTCTTATTTCAACTAACTTCTAGTTTCTACTGTTAACAATGAGACATTTTCGTGAAAAGTGAAATTTATTACTCAAGCTGTTTTATATTACGAGTATTATCATTTTGGCGTACTAGCGTCCTCTGCTGTACAAAAACCTCCACTGCCTACATTTTTTTTTAAATTCACATTAATACTAATTGCCTTTCACATAGTCGGATCACTGCAACGCAAATTTGTGTCAAAGCAGTACCAAGGAGAAGTAACGATGCAAACTACTGTCATGAAAACTCTATCGGGAATGAAGAAAACTTTCATAAACAGAAAACCAAAGAGCACTTCATTTGTAACAAACCAAAGAATTGAAGGTCACCTTAAAATGGTTTTTGATCCGCGTATTGGGTTGAGTATACATCGACATCTTGACTGTAAATTGAACTATACATCGTAGAGAGTGAAAGGACATTCCAGGTCAAGTTACAACTGTAACTGTAGATCACCTTGTCTAAGATTCCTCCAACACGACACTACGGTCGCCGAAAGCACTACAATTTGTCTAACGAAGTTAACACAATGCAAACCAGACTCGGTCCGTAACTCGATAAAAACTATTCAGAAAAAAGGGTCAAGTTATTTTGACTCTGTTCCGAACCCAGTGTCCGATGCGTACAGTAAAATTCCGCAAAAACTTTCGCAAAAGTTTCATTCAAGGTGAAATTCCATTACGCTCCATACAAACTTCAACTACGCCCCACGGAGCGAGTTTGTGCATTTTGAAAGAGGGAAAGAGTTTCACAGGCAAAGGAGTACGTATGCTTGCCAATGCAATCGAGTTTACCTTCAGATTTGCGATTGAGCTAAAGCAAGAACCACTTAATCCTGCCGCCCCCGGGGGCCCCGACGCGACCTTTTATTTTTCACCCAAGTATCGGCCGGTGACAACATATAAAATGTCTATTAAACTGTTCCGACCATGTTTTCAATTACTCACGTTTTATTTTAGATGGCTCATCTGTAGGCAAATAAAATATATTTTGTACGGAGATTGTTTTATTAATTTCCCAGCATTGTCGCTGTAAAAAAGTTGTTCATTTTGACGTTTTGGAAACCATTGGTCGGGGTAAATTAACGCATTGTAGATACATGTGTGCTACCATTATAAACCAAAATTCAGAATGAACCTGCTTACTCAATATTAGTTGTGTCAGCAGGACCAGAGTCTGCTCGTGAAATCGAGCAGAAGTAACGGCAAAAACCTTAGAATTATAATTATTTTTACGAGTGGTTTGTTTTCTTGTTGTTTGTTCTATTCTATACGCGGGACTATATGCGGAAAGCCCCGCGATTCGCGTAATTTCAGTTCTTCATACAAACTATAACACCCTCTATATAGCGACGCGACCCACAGGATCGGGGTAAAAAGTATCCTATGTCCGTCTCCCGGTTCTAAGCTACTTCCCCACCAATTTTCAACCAAATCGGTTCAGCCGTTCTTGAGTTATAAATGGAGTAACTAACACGACTTTCTTTTATATACATAGATCTATCGCGAAGGGGTTGTAATTCAAATCCTACGCTACACGTATTTACTCGTGATTTCAAGCGACATTAAATACGTCCTTATGTAGTAGGCAATAAAGACCACGTCAAAGTCAAGGAACGCGCCAGTTAATCGCGTGTGATTTAGAAACGCTGCATCCGCAAACAGCCATCAGTCGTAACATTGACAGGCAAGATTCTTGTCACCATCTGCTGATGGGACATATCTCTCTTTTCAAACGTACGAAAGTGATTGAGTATCTGATTCAAGTCGTTTCATGCAAGTCTTGAGCGTTTGTGTTACTATTGCTGCACAGACAGCACAGAGGGCAATTTCAAAGCACATACACATAGACGAACATACTTATCCCTAAGCTTCATTATATATTGTTCTGTATTTGATGGTTGCGAATTGTCCAAACGGATAAAGGTTAATTGCGAAATTGCGTTTATATAGGTAATTTACGTAAATAATTTCGGTTCAAACAGGACTATTGAGTGTTTCGATTGGAAAGTTAAATAGATAGGATGAGATCTAACATGCCTATGTTTGCTTGCAGTGTTTGTATTGGAATAATAATTCAGTGCGTCATACTGTTTTGGCATTGTGGTTCGTTTGTAACATACAGACATATGTTAAACTTTTGCCTAATCGTGAGATATTAAAACTGCATCGAATCTATATCCGATACATTTCAAGTTGTTATATTGATGGATTTAAGTTCGTTACACCTGGGACTATCCCTTTGCCATCACTGTGACTTGTGATAGTCCCTTATTATACAAATCTCTATTGAATACTAATAGTTCACACGTTCATTACATGGGATAAATTATTGTCATTGTTCCAAAGTCAAAGTAATATAACACAAAGCTTGATGAAAATCATGTAGGTATTTGCATAGTTTAAAAATAAACGTCCCCGATTCGACTCGCCTTTCCATTAGATACGACGAAAACCGACCACAAATGTTTGTTGAAATGTGGAATTTTGCTTACTAAAAGCCTCTGCCTATCCTACTTTGGGATTATAATGGATGCATGGATGGGCATAATACAATTAAACCTAAAATCAGGTTTACAATCCAGAAACCCTTCCATTGAAACAGGTCGAGAATTTTGCGCGTTAAACCTCCAAAGTTTCCTTCAATTCAAATCCTACATGAAAAGTAATTAAAAAGTTATCGCGGAATATATTTCCAATTATATTATTACTGTCTAAAAGCTGTCTAATTAGTTAAAAGTGAAAAGATAAGTGTACATTTTGAGGTCAATTCGTAATTATACAATTTTACTGATGGGAGAAATACACTTAAAACTCTTTTAATTGGGTTAAGCAGAGGCTCTTGCTATGCAAATGCCAAATTCAATGATTAATATAAAAAGCTAGGTAACCAAAGACAAAGATTGTGTGTGCTCATCGACAGTTTGAGTGTAAATTCGAGATGTTTTCTTTCTTTCTGAACTTAAAAGTCAAGTCTTGCATAGTACCTCCATGGGCTTTGAAAGCTGGATGGAATTGTATTCAAAATCAGAATTTTTCCGCTTCTAAGTCGAGTAACCCATCTACTATTCCACAGCCGCTAAGATTAAAATCGCGTACTTAAAATCTGGCAAACTTATCACGCCAACTTTTCCTTTTTCGGGTTCTACCGAAGTTTGTGCCAGCGACGTCTGTAAATCCTATTTTTTTATGGACTCAGCTTTTTAATTTTTATACCGCGACCTAATTTAATAACACTTAAAACTTTAGACGGCAGAATTCCGGAGCCATGATTTTATATAGGCTTTTATGGGACGTTATACGGCATTTGAACTTGCAAAGTTTTGTTAATTAATGAGTTTCGTTGACAGACTTTTGAAGTTTAGTCGTGAGGACTAGATTATCTTAGTTATTAAACGTTCCCCCGTACCATGAAGTCTAATATTGCTTATGTTGTGTGACAGTGAAAGTATGATAACACTCTTGTAGCGCTATCCCTGTCACACAGCGAGAACAATATTACTATAAGATCTCATGGTACAGGGGCAGATCACGAGCGTAGATCAGGCTTTTAATTGGAACCTTTTAAAAATAAATTAACAGGATTTTTATAGAGGCGGCGCACTCTTAAGCTTTGTGGACGAAATATTGAAATGTTCAATCTGTTTGAGTGGCGATTACCAGCGTTTTATGTTTATATCCACGTATTGATTTTCGTGCGTTTCATGTTTGCGTAACTCAGAGTTGGATATTATTATGTGTATATTATCGTACATTGTGTTGCATGACATTCTTCTTGTTTATTGTTTTATCATCATCATCAGTCGCTTGACGTCCACTGATGATTTCCACGATCATTTGAGGGGATATGCCAAATCGCCAATCGAGCGTTGCTGCCCGTACATACATACATCCACTTCACGCCTGTCTCCCATAGGGGTAGGCAGAGACTACAGATCTCCATTTGTCACGGTCCTTACATACCTCTTTCGCTTCATCTACATTCATACATCTTTTCTACATGACCTCCGGTTTCGAGTACTTTTCACGCCACCTTCGGCCAGGACATCACCAATCTGGTCTGTATATGTCCTGATGCCCGACCTCTGGAGGACCTCTTCCCTCGGTCGCCTCTTACAACCCCCACGGTGGGAAAAGTTGGGCTGGGATAGTGACACATGTATTCTTTTCCCGTCACCACACGGTTATTTATCTAACACTCTAACTCGAAAGAATTAGAAGTAAATAGCATTTTTTAAAATTCCAATGGAGCAACAGAACATCAGAAACAATAAAATCAACACGTCTCGTGGGAAAAAATACAATTCCAACACAAATACGTGGCAGGTAGGCAGTGGAATATTAAATAGCAACATAACAGAGGGTGCTCACTAAACAGAATTTGAATTTTCACAATGGATCTAGTGGCAGGCTGTGCTACGAGTATTACGAGGTTGCACTGACCACCCGCGTGCACGCGCTGAATTTTAAAACACCCTGCGTACAACTTCATATTTGATATCACAAAAGAATTGCGTCTACTTTCATAGTACGTAACGCCAGGATGTGGAATGACTTGCCGGAGTTTGTGTTGCCTGAGCTGTATAGTTTGGAGGTCTTCAAGTGACAAGTAAATGAGTGTGCTTCATCGTAGATCAAAAATACATAAATAAAAAAATCGTCGTAGACCACATCGCTGCTTAACATCAGGCGGGGTGGTTGAAAAGCTGCAAAGGCTTATTCACTGTGTGAAAAAAATATAAGACAATATTATGTCGTATCAACGTACGTTACCACCGGCGAAAAACTCACAAGAAAACATTTTTGGTCATCTGTTCATACAGCATAAACAGCGTACAATGAAATGTGTCAAACAAGTTCTGGTGGAAACGTAGGGTAAGATATTAATATGAAATGTTGTTATCAATACATTGTACCGAAACTTGTGTATGAAGAATCTTAACAAACTGATATTTTTTTACGAGTTAAATTGACATATTATTTTTCTTTTGTATTATAATTAAAAACTTAAATGTAATGTTTTATCAACCCCTTTCCAGCGCCAACAACGCTGGCTCAGGCTAATATTTTATAGTTACGTATTAGGTACGGTTATTCAACAGAAAGTGCCCCTCCCCCCAAATGACCATGAAAATCATTGGGGGAGGCCCACGTCCAGCAGTGGACGTCAGTGGATGATGATGATGTAAAAATGAAACTTGATTATCTAATGATATCCTTAAGAATTTCAACCTTAGGATGGTAGATTACATTTTACTTACGTTTTCCTATCTAGCTATTCCGAAAACTCGGTCGCCGTTTTATATAAAACTAGGTAGGCAGGTATTTAATTAAATGCAATCCCCCGACTCCGTTTTATGTCTCCCAGTGGACTGGGACTCGTTCAGTTTATCCGCTACTCTCATAAGCAATTACTTTGCCGAAATGACTCGCCCAGAAAATCACACGGTCAACTAATTCCAAAGTATATTTGACTCTCTTACTGTTACGTCATTGTACGGTGAAAGAGCTCAACAGTTTTAGACATGCCGCGGGAAAATAGTCATGTCTAACAGTACGACGTTGTCAGCTGTTGTTACATTGGTCTCTAGAATGGTCTGTTGAGTATTAAACACAAAGTCCAAGAATATTGGTCGTTGGGCATTTGATATAGTCGCCAGAGTGCCCTATGAGCAAAGAAATTAAAGCAGTGCAAATTTCAGTCAGGGTTAACAGGTTAGAGATTTTCAGCTTTGAGACCGTGGGGGGTCGAATGCATACAGGTTAATAGGAGGGTTAACCGTAGCTTTATTTGATTGCGGTGGATTCGGAGTTTCTGAACGTTTTAAGGTCGTGGAATAACGTTATGGATGGACCACCAGGGTGGAGGACGAATTGAGAGTTTTAGTGTTGATAGAGGTTGGGTAATGTTAGCTGAAGGTTTGCGAATATTTGTGTGAGATTCGTAATATGAAAATGAATTAGTTTCGAAAATTTTATAATAGGATTTGAATAGTGAAAAGGTATTCGTAGAACTGTGCAAACATAAAAGCTGAACAGTGTTTTTAATTAGATTGATTTAGATGACTAGCATGAATAAACTGTAAATTCTTAAGAATGATGTGAGTGAACGTGTCTCATGGGGAACATAAGTTCAGGAAGCTTTTACTGTACACATTCTGTACGAGTTACATATTCACTTTTTGTTAATAGAGTATAACGTAATGTAAAAAAATTGCAGTTTCAATACATAGTATAAAACAAATCGCCTCGCGCTGCCTGTCTCTTTGTACGCTTAGATCTTGAAAACTACGCAACGATTGATGCGGTTTTATTTAGTAGATGGAGTGATTTTTGAAGAAGGTTCATATACATAATACAGACATATAATAGCAGAGAAACACTGTTATAATGTACATATATTGCAATACAACATTTGCCGGGTCAGCTAGTCATTTATAAACACTACAGTTTGTATCTTAACAAAATTCTTTCGCCATAAGACAAAAAGTCTAGAATTAAGAAGGATTTGCACATTGTATATTTACGTATTTTCGAAGAAATGAGAGCTTTTAACTGTTAATTCTAAAAAATATGAAATATTTTATTCAGTTTTACAAAACAATTTAACTGTGTTCAAATAAATGTTAGGTTAGCTGAAAGAAATTGCTCTGAGCGATAAGTTCGCCTATTACAACCTTCCCATTGTAAGTTGTTATTTGATTTAAGTTGAGAGATTTGACTCATCATGTCAGGCCACTGACGTCTACTGCTGATAATAGGCCTTTCGAAAGGCATACCGTAACCATTTCTTTCAACCATACCGTTAGACTGCCTGTCCTTTTTAATGCCTAGGTATATACCTCAAATTTTCTCTAAAGCGTAAATATACCTAGATAGATAGAAGTAATGGGATGGGTAATTATTTCTGGAATTAATGGAACGCGTAGTCCGTGTAACTTTTTGCAGTATAATTGTTTATCAGTGACAATTTTGTCACCATGTCAATTATCTGTATGAGAAGGCGAACGACTACGGTATCAAAATGTTACCTATCGTATAAAATTACATATTTGCTATACATCGCTGAGGAGATACATATTGGGCCCACTGATATTCCGCACAAAATATGTGATGGACGTAAAAAGGGCCTAATTTCCTTTGCCCCAGGATTTTAGAAAATCAACGGACTCTCTGTTGGAACTCTCATTTTAAACAAAACGAAACTTAATCATTACCAATGACAGTGTCATTACCGGAGTGACACTGGTGGCTGTGTCTTTCGGACCGGAAGATTCTTTGAGCTCACTTCTCTTTGAAAAACTATTTCTATAGGGGCCACTTTTTTTTCGTTATAAAACTGCGAGCGACACTGACAAAGGGACATAATTCACATTGTCTACTGAAACCTCGCACTGAGACGTGCACACAAATCCGGCAAATATGACCTTTATGTTTCACTTAATTCCATGTGGGTTAAAGTTTAAATTGCCTCAAAGTCGAATCGGAACGTATTGCCACCTATAGAAGTGAAGATCAACTTATGATTGTCTTAGTGACTTCTGTTGGTCCTATTTCAGAGATATCTGTTAACAAAAGGCTACTTTGCCACGGTCAGAGCGGCCATTGGCTGAAAGTTTAGGTCAACAGTCTTTAATTTAAGACAGAACAAAGCGAGACCAATAATAGAAGAGCGGATACAAAGGACACTATCTTCGTCACTTACTTTGGGACATCTACAGAGCTGTTTTGTGCTAGACGATTGTGGAATTTCAATTTTATTAAGAAAAATAAACTGTTGTAATTGCAGAAAAATAATTGAAATTTACTTGATAAAATAAAAGTCTTCGAAGTCTTATTATGACGTACACAGCGTAGTAGAACAAAACTTACATCTAGAGAGAAGGCATGAAATATAGAGTTTACAAAGTATATATTACAAGCCTAGCATAGCATGTTTCGAACCCAGAACCTTCTAATTGCAGACCAGAGTTCCTAACCACTAACCCTTAATTTTCTTAAAATCGGATATAATACAGGAAATACTTCTCTCGTACGCAATATCTAAAATACTTTTCCTCAAAGAATCATAAAAAATATTCAGTGTTGTTATGTGTCGTACATTTTATGGAATGTAAATGATAAGAAGAGGAAAACCAATATTATGTTTGTGATTTAAGCTACCGAACAAACATGAACATTTGCGACGTTAAAAAACGCAAAAACATTCGCATGGTGGTGTAAATTGTACGCCACGGCTTAATCTTTGTAGATATATAGAAATATCGCACAGTTAGAACAAAAATGACACAAAACAAAATGTGTCATTTTATGAAATTCAACCTTAACATAAAATATATAAAATTTAAATTACAAAATCGGCATGTTTCGTATTGAGTTCTTTTTGTTCTAACTATGCGATATTTTGTTGCAGAAATTAGATGAGTAGTCTGTAATTGGTCAGTAGGCAAGTCGACTGCAGATTTTTTATCATATGACTATTAGACGGTCTGCGATTTCATTCGCGCAATTTTAGTATTAATTTCTATTAATAAACACTACCACCAAGTTTTAGAACCAAATCTGCAAAATTACGTTTTTCTCATTTTAACTTCTACCTTCCCTTTTTACCTTACCTCAAACGTAAACATCCGCATTCTAGGGTTAAGGGTCTGGGGGCTGATGACTCAGTAATATTACTGAGTCATCACTTATTCATATATATGAATAAGTGAGTTTTCTAATATACATAAACTGACGAAGTTTCTCTTGACTTTTTGTCATTAGATCATAAAGATTTTTAAAGATACCGTACGGTACGTAAGCGTACTAGAAATATCAATTAGATTTTTGGACTAAAACGTATAGTAAGTCATAAACATAGCTTAGTATTAGTTATTACATAATCCCCTTCTATCATTTTTGAAGGGCATAACCATGTTAGCCAGTTTAGAAACTAAATTTTAAAATGTTCAGTTTTTCTCTCAAATGATATAATTGATATGTCAAAGCATGCGTGAAGCCTTTACTGCCTGCCGCCTATCATACTGGATTAAACAGGCTTGGTGAAATGTGAGCATTTGCTTCGCAAGTGTCTGCCTCGTGCAACCCTATTTGGGATTAAAGTCGTCAGTGTAGGTATATATATAGACACCTACCTCACGCTGTTAACTCTAGAATAGTGTAGTGCTAATTGCGACTCGAGATCGTTCCTGGTAAATCGCCTGGTAGCGTTTCTGGCGGCGAAAGGACGATTTTCGGTCGTCTCCAATTTCATTCAATTAATGTGCTACACTGTAGCTCATTCTCTCAGACAGATATTATTTACATACCTATTTCAGTCAGATTCAATAACTAAACGTGACTTTTAGCAATGCACTATCTTAATGCAATTCTAAGCACGAAAATTGTAATTATAGTTATATGTATACTGCGTGCAAATGCGCTCCGAGCAATGGTCTTGGAAAAGTTATTACTATCGTCAAAATGAACAAATTGTACTATGGCAACAATGCTGTATAATTAAAAATATCCATTCCCATACAAAATATCATCTAGGTACCTAAACAAGGCCACCAAAAAACATGCAATGCAAACATTGGAGATGAAAAAAATATTCTTAAACTAGCGTTGTCGCCATAGTAAACGTTGTTCATTTTGACGAGCCCAATATTGTTACTAAGACAATCCATTTAATTGTAATTATGAGTCCATTCAATTGTAATTATGTAATGTGTAAACTATTACTTTATGACTCCATGCGTTACTTACAAATGCGTTGCTTAAAAAAAAAGTCACATAATTTAGCGTAGCTTTTTAGCGTCAAACGGTGCGTATTACTAGTTACTCTGATCTCTGTGGTCCGTAGTAAAAAGCGATGAACATCGTTCGACGCTGCGGTGCCAGATTAATGCAACTACGAAACTGTACGTTTATTTATTATTCTAAAACATAAAAAAAGGACTAAGACCCAGACGGTTCCTGAGATAGTCAAGGCGTTAAGGACACAAAGGGTTTGTTGCGGCTCCTTGAGGAGCTCGGGTGGTTGGAGTAACGCCACCCAAATCACGCACAATAGACGCATTGGACGTCGTATTATCTAAATCTACATAATAAAAAGTTTCGAGGTGGTAAAAACCGCTCTATATAAAACAATTTTTTTTTCGCCAGTTGGAGTTGTCCCGGTATGCAAATTGCGAATTCATTAAATGATTGTACGCCGTCCGAGTTTCTTTTATTATTTTTTCTCTTGTTAGTTTCCGCAAATTGTATTTTATACCTACATTTTAGAGGATTCTGCTAGTTGGAACAGGGTGCAATGTATTTTCTTTTTCGAACGCGGTTCGTTGTGTTTTTTTAATAATATTTTTTATTTACTTATTGAATTAAAGTGTTATTTTAAATTGAATATTGAAAAGAAATTTGTTGTAGCCGCAGAGAGTCCGGGCGTATTATAACATACTAGTTGCAGCGTGATGTTATATAGCCTAAAAACTTCCTCGATAAATGGTCTATTCAACACAAAAAGATTTTTTCAATTCGAACCAGTAGTTTCTGAGATTATTCAAACAAACTCTTCAGCTTTATAAGTATAGATTTAAAAAAATTAATGATTACAATTTATCTATTTTTTTACTACATCAATTTGAAATTAAGCTAGAGTTAGTTTATTGATCATGTATGATCGGTCTATCATGAAGATAGACCGACGGATATAACCTATCTTACTGACATCTAAAAATGGTGCAAAACGCTAACTCCGTTATCGATCTAGACACATTACAAAATATGCTTTAAAACCAACAAGATATTCAAGATCACATTTTTACTCTCATCTTACAAACTTTGAGAATAAGGAAAGAAAAACCACAATCATGCAAAGGCTTCACAACTTTTACCTTCCCGCTTTTTGTGTGAGGGATTAAGAAAAAAAAATCATTCTTTTCCGTCTTTGTTCACTCCAGAAATATTTTAATATCTCGAATTCAACTTTAGTCGAATCGTAACAAATTGCAAGTTCAGGCAACGGACCATCCATCTTAAAGGGCGCCAAATTAATGTGACCCTCACTAAAAAGGTAACTTCATGTACGAGAGGTGTCGAACCAAGTGTGTTTTTGAGTACAGTAATGTGTCTTTACGTGTAAATCGCGCGCTTTTCCTAATATTTCCCCGTATGACGGATGTCTGCATTTTGTCGCCGCGCACCACCAGGTGGCGCTAGCCCCCATATTTCATAGCTAGCGACATCTATCCACTAATGTGTTTGAATTGTGAGACCGTACTTTTGAGTTTGTTTGCGGAATGGTATTGCGGGCGCGGTCCGGAAGTCGTGTGGCGGGTAGATTTGGGAACATAACGGGCAGAGAATTGCGGAATTTAAATTGGGAACACTCAACGTGTAAACATTTCAACAAAGGACTGGTGGTTGTAAAAAAGGACAGTCGTTGTATTTCACCAATCGTGTGTTGAAACTCCGGAAATAAGCAGCCTAGGAAAGTAAATAACGCTTACTTTACCATTTTTTGAATAAAACGTAAAGTATACATATTTTACGTTTTATTGTAATTTGACGACTATTTTATGAGTAACTTGATAAAAAAATAATACTATTGATCCGGTTATATGTTAACTCTTGAGATTAATTACTCAAATAGTTAGAAGTTAGTTACCACTGAAAGTAGAACTTGGAAGAATTTTAACTCTTTCCCGGACATTAAACGCCTATAGGCGTCATAACAATAAAGCATGTGTCTATATTACTGTCCGCCAATGTGTTAAGTACATTTTAACGTATCAAAAACAGGTCACGTCATTTTTCCATGAGAGGTAGATGAAGATTTCTCCTTTTCTGACTATCTCAGTACATCATTTCCCATTTCATTTTAAACACACACAAGTCTGTATCACCTGTGTATATACGTAAAGTTTTTCCTATTAATTTTAATTACTTTTATAGTCGTGTCCATTTTACGGTAGTAACTTAAAGCAGCGCCCCCACAGGTACTAAATCAAGGTTTGCAAGTGGAACAAAATCGTCAGTTTGGAGTACCTACTTTCCCATCCCTTATCCTTATTACGAATTGTATAAGGCGCTGACCTTCGCCCGAGAGCGTTTGTTAAAAGTTTTCTTCGCTTTTTAACAACATTCAAGAGCGTGTTTCAACTGCACGAAAACGTCCCTTTGTTTTTAGAATTCCCTATTCACGTGAGTTTACCTATACCTTTAATCCTAAATTAATTATTGTATTATGCATTCCTTGAGATCTCATAATGTTGATTTTGTCAGCTCTTCAAAAGTAAAAAAACTGCATCTTGAGATACGTAAGTCCTATTATGAAACACCCACATGCACAGATCTTTGTTTAAATAACAAATGACTGTTCGAAGACATCGCTTGGGATTCTACAAAATTCTATGCAGTATCTAAAGTCTTTACTTCGGTAATGTTGTGTACTTCAGTTCAGGGATAATTAAAGGATTGTATGATTGTTCGATCTAACAAAGAAAACCAGGAAATTCGGTTAATTTGTCTTGTCGTCTCGTTTTGTTTTTTAAATGTCAATGTCTGTAAAACTGTCATATTCGTGTCAAGTCAAGAACTCCTCCACAACGCTACAATGACGGTTATCCCGAGCTATATATGTATAAGGATTGTAAAGTTTAATTAAAACCCGTTCCCTAGTTATCGCGGGGAACGTGAAATGGGGACAAATATCCATTTAAAAAAAAAAACTACCGTTGCTTACTCCACTTTCGCATTAGAAGGCGTGAATTTATTTCATTTTATTATTATTTAAACATCACGTTCAAGTGTAATATAGTTTACATCTCTAGCAAACACCAGACGTAGACAAGAAGTGACGCCGCAATGACGTAAAAGTAAAGTGTATTAGGCACTTTAATATAAAAGTTCCCCAAAGCGCAGACCTCTGCTTAACTGACGTTTGTCTCGCTCTAATCTTAAATGCGTAAAAGAGACACACTATACTCAAGAAACACTAGTACTGATTAATGTTCCAGAATATGGGCCTTAGACAAACAGGAAATGGTTTCATAATTTCCTCAATTTATTATTTACTATCTGTGTCGGGCGGGGTTACTCACGTTTTATTCGTATCCTGTGGGAATATCGGGATAAAATACAAAATTCGCGATTCTCCGCGTAGTCAGATCTGAGTACTACTCTATCTATGTACTAATATTATAAAAAGGAAATATTTCGGTGCTATGTTATTTGGATATGATGTGGATATATTTGTTTTGTGACAAATATAAATTTTAAAAAAGGAACCGACTTCAACCAGTATGTACTAGTCGCACTACGATTTTACGAGATCTTCTTTCCGACAACAAAATAATGTATTGTTCACCGGGTATATAGGATATTGAGTTATAATGTCTGTGTGCGTTTCATTAAAAAATGATCTAACAAAAGAATGACCATACACGGTTCAGAAACGATGAAGTCAGCGCGGACAAAAAAAACTGGTTGAAGTCGATATTTTTTCTTGAAAAGGAGATATGCTGTGGGTGCTCTGCTGCATGATAAGGAATATACTCGTAGATAAACCTTCGGAAATCGGTGAGCCACACTCTTCGTCCGCCCGTGGCCTCATTGCGAAATCCCACAGGAACGGTGTTATCCGAGGGTAACGCAGCGAGGCATAGCCACTGATAAATCATAACCTAGCTGGGACTGGTATTAATGGAAATGTTGAACGCAATGGAAGCGTAAGTAGCTCAAACTTATTGATAATATTTAATGCAGTGGAAGTTAATCCCGGATTGAAACAGAAATTATTTTTGACGGGAACAACAATGCGGTCTATTCTCAGTAATACGGTTATTATTTTCCGCTGTTTTATTTATAACTTGCTGTCCCGGCAAACGTTGTTTTGCTAAAATACATTATTAAAAGTGTTTCTCTGCTATTACATGCCAAAATATAAACCTTCCTCAATAATCACTCGATTTATTAAAAAAAGACCGCATGAAAATTAGTTGCGTAGTTTTAAAGATCTAAGCATACATAGGCACAGAGAGCAGGAGGCGACTTTGTTTTATACTATGTATTGATAAGGCCTTACTAGCTATATACGGATGTTTCCCACTTCATTCCGGTCTCCTGGGACATTTGGGATAAAATTATCACGGAGCGTCTGTGGTCCAGTTGGTCGGATACTTGACTTGTAACCGGGAGGTCCCGGGTTCGATTCCGGCTACTGAACGTGTACCAATGGGACTCTTTTTCAGAGCCTATGTACGCAACGCAACGCTCGTACGGTGAAGGAAACCCGTGATGAATCCCGCACACCACAAGGTGTGTGAACCCTATAACGGCGATGGGCTCACCCCCTGTCACGTTGGGTTAAATACGCTCGATGAACCGTGGTTACTTGCTTTAACAAGTGCCTCTGCCTACCCCCTTTTGGGATTAAAGGCGTGAAGTGTATTTATTTATTTATTTTATCATGGAGAAAACGTTATGTAGCATACATAGTCTACAAATAGAGATTCATTGGTATCATACCCTGGCCTGCATTCGACGTCATTGTGTTGACATGACTATGATAAAAATCAGTTGGTCACGTACCTACATCTGCCGAGGGAATCCTCGAGAGGTAGGGCAGCAGCTCTCTCTGTGAGTGTCACAACACAAACCACAACATCACTGTGATTGCGAACCCGCTTGCTAGCCGAGATCGGGCCCCAAAAGATCATGGAAATCATTGGGCCTCCCCCAATGATATCCCCCCTCGTCCAGTAGTGGACATCATGTGGCTGTTGATGGTGATGAAGAACCTAAAAAACTTCAGATTTTAGACGAAATGTCGTAACTACTATTCCAATGTTTCTCTTTTCATGTTGTTATCCTCTAATGTTTCTTGAGAAAAAGCACCATAAACAATCATTAAGTACATCAACAGAAAGCAGCAAAAGAAGTAAAAAACATCGCATTTTTTTTTCATTCTCGCCTCCCCGATTCCGTTTAACAAGATGTTTTAACAAAATCAAGCGCACTACACACTTTGTGCAATGTTTTCAAGTCTTCCTGTACTGGAGCTCTGAGCGTCTCAGAATTAATTAATTCCTCTGTGAAGGAACATCGTAACTAGGAGCACTCTTGTAAGATTTCATTTTCAATTTGAATTTCGAAAATCCCAACTGTTTCGCAATCCTGCTCAGTGTGCTCGCGCAAAATTTAAAGGACGCAATTTTGCGACGGAGTCCCTGTCCTCGCAATCCTGAAATTATGATTCGAGTCAAGACAAGTTGCAATATGACGGCCGTATGGACTAGATGGATGCGAAAAGCCGAAAACAGATCACAGTGGCGTCCAATTGGAGAAGCCTATGTCCAGCAGTGGACAAGTTTGGGTTGATGATTATGGACTAGTGGGGATGATCAGAGCATATGCCTCTAGGACGACAGTCTTCGATTCCATGCTGTGATTATCTGAGGTATTTCTTGTAAGTGTCTGAGTGTTTTATTTATCTATGTATGTATTTAAATGTTTATGTCAGTCTCTGTACAGGGTATCCTAGTTTGGGCCCAGGTAACCGTGTGTAAATATGTGCCGGTATATTTATTTATTTACCTACCAGATGGTCCGATGATCTGGTTAAGAATGTATTGGCAAAGGCACAAGACCCATCTTTGTGTCGCGTCTTTGGGAGGCCTATGTCAAGCTCGGACATGAATTACTAAGCCCTGAGCTCACGCGTCAATATCCTTGTAGCTCATGGATATAATTTAATTTAGTTTTTTATGTATGTATATTATACTTAAGCCGTGTGGTGACAGCGAATAGAATACATGTGTCACTTAACACAGCCCAACCGTGTCCGAGGGAACTCTCCGGAGGACGGGCAGCTCTCTCTGTGTGTTAAACCACACCACTACGATCGCCAACCCGCCTGCCAAGCGTGGCGATTATTGGCATTTCGACCCAAATTATCATGGAATTAATGTGGCTGATGATGATAGTACTATGCCGCGCGATTTCATTCGCACAGTTCCAGTACTAATATCTTTTAAAAAATAGAACCATAACACCAAAAGTATTGTCCTTTTTCTCACATTAACGCCTACTCCCCCTTCTAAGGGGATGATTTTTTTTAAATCCTTTCTTAACTCTGGTAAAAATCGTAAAAATAATCTCTCTCCAAAATTTCAGCTTTCAAGGGTGTGGGCGGGGGTTGATGAGTCAATGATATATTAATCAGTCAGGACTTTTACTGTATATTATGTAGATTATGTGTATGTATAGTAAGGAAAAATTGTTTAGCGCTGCTTTGCGTCATGAAAATATGCTGAATTTAGATGGTTTCTCTGAGCTATTTTTATGGGACTGTTAAAGTTTTTTTTAGCGTTTTTTTATTACATATTGTTTTTTATTCGGTAAGTATATTTTTTTGATACATTCAAAGTAAAATTGAACTTTATACATATACTTGAAAGGGAGTTTACCGCGCGAAAAAGAATCATGTTTTGAATGGTGATTTATTAAAAAATCCAATTTTTTTACCCCTAATTAGTAAATCTAAGATACATTTCAAAATCATACATTATCTAGTACGGGTTCAAAAGTGAAGACAGTGTTTTTTGGCAGATTTTTCGAGGCCGATTTGATGGGTTATGTTTACTTATTTAATTATTTAATAGAAACATCTAGCTAATACATTTAAACTCAAAAGTTGTAAACCTCCAAGGTCTTCTATACAAAGCAACAGTGTTACACGTTCAAAATCGAAAACAAAAAAAAAGAAATGTCCCTAACAAAAATCACACAAGCAATGGACGTTCATTTTTTTTCAAAAAGCTCTTCACTAAAATTTCGTTGATATTACGATAACATCCCAATGTTAGTTACATTGATTATGGATATTAAGTTTAAACCCAATTCATTTAAACACAACGAAGTTCGAAGTATCCGGACCTTAACGGGGTCGCAATAATGTGCACAACAATTTCTTGCTTTTATTACAGGCCACCAGTTAGAAGTCAGAATTTGCAACAGAATAAAAAAAACAAATACTTAGGCACCATCTGCCGCTCAAAATGCTAAACAACTCATTAAAATACTTACACATAAATAACACGAAAAAATGCGAATAAATAGGCACTGTTTATTTAAATGTAAATTACAAACTAATCTCATTTAACTTTGAAAGTGTTGCTTAATGAGTTTTCGAGGTAGGTTACAATCTTGCAACTTTGATATGACATGTTTATTACTATTTGTATGTTTACGAGCCCCGACTTTTATACCATTAAGGTTTACACAGGTGCACAGGATGGGGCCTACAAGAGCAAAATGTATGTAATTAATATTTTCCGTTATTATTAACAGTACCCCATGCTATTCTATGCACTAGCCGTGTGGTGAGAGCGAATGAAATAAATTACTGTGACACCACCCCAGCCCAGCGAGCAGCTCTCTCTGTGAGTTAAACCACAACACCACTGCGATCGCCAACCCGCCTGCCAAGCGCGGTGATTATTGGTACTTCCCCCCATATGATCAAGGAAATCATTGCGGGAGGCCCTCGTCAAGCAGTGGACGTCCATGCTGATTGGGGATGTAAATATAATTC
>SJJU01004169.1:0-18993 GCA_012932125.1 Conopomorpha cramerella | reverse complement strand
GCGGTGGGAATCGAACCCACGACCCTATGGAGCAGAGGCAGACATGCTGACCACTACACCAACGGGTCCGCCAATGTATAATAATCTCTCCGGGCATTGTGATGGCAATCGGTCATCTAACCCCAATTTATGGATAACCTGTTCCTGCTATGGGTGCCAAAAACTGATATAGTAAAAAAACTCATATAATAGTGACAGTGTCGCTCCAAAAACAGGCACGAGATTTCTGTAAAAAATGTCTGTTATTATTTTTGAATAGTAAATATGCACCTTTGCGTCTTTCTTTTAAAAATGTATGAAACGATACAAAAGTAAGTGCTACGAATCATTACACGAATCCTATTTTTCTTGATCTCGAAAATGTCACCTTGCTTATATCTTATCTCGTCTTTTAAGTCAGGGTTCCTAATGGACACCCATAGGGGTCGAAGTGTAATTACCCCCTATCATTTCCGGCTACTCTAAAATCAAGATCTTCCACCATCGACATGACGTGATTGATGATAGAGCTCTAAGGTAGTAGGTACTTTGAATTCCTCTAGTACCGGATACGATTCTTTACAAGAAGAGTTTAAGACGTGTGCGTGACATTCACATGTGCGTCATTTCCGTCGTCCTCACAATCGCATCTTTGCAAGCGTTCCCTTGAGCCCGAAGTGATCCTTAGAATACCTGAGGTTTGATAGTGAGCAGGTATCTATGTATATTTATTAAAATCTGAGGCCGTTTTCTTAACACCCACCTTTTTTTAAAAGCTATGTCAATTTCGAAGCAGATAGTATATCTCTCTCATCAACTGTTTAAGCAGAAATAATGTACGAATACACCTTTAATTCCGATGACTGTTTGTGGTTAGCTATGTGACGTTTTTCTGAATCCATCATGGCCGCACTTGCAAAATGGCAGACTTACTTTTTTTATTGAACCTACTATATACACCCATTATTTTAATATTATCGTGGTTTAAAAAAAAACTTAAATACTTTCAATTTATTGTAACGTATTTGTATACACACTACGTACACATTTGTATGAAAAGTCACATTCGGTCTACTAAAATTAAAAAATGTTTACTCTACTTACACTTTGTTATCTACGTACACTGAGTATACTGTATTACAATACTTAATTTTAAACAAAGTCAACTTGAAGGATCGCAATAACATCGCAAGGACGTTTTAAATGTCTTACATAAAGTAACATAATGTTTCTAACGATTTACTATTAATACGAAGTAGGAGTAAATATCGCAACAATTGCTTATTCTAGAGAGTTACGGTTTGTTTACGAACAGACAATATCTCCACGATGGAAAATATTTATATGAAAACTATTTCTTTTAATCTAAATATATAAAAGGAAAAGCTGACTGAATGACTGACTAAGTGACTGACTGACATATCAACGCACAGCCCAAACGGCAAAACGTAGGGACTTGAAATTTGGAACGGACGTAGCTTAGATACCGTAGGGGTGCACTAAGGAAGGAATTCCCGAAATTTCCACGGGAACGGGAATTAACGGGATGAAACGTTTGTATGATAAATCTAAAGGTAGACGCTTGAAATTTGGGATGCAGGTACCTTAGTACACTTAAAGCTTAAGTGCAACAGGCTATTGGAAAATTCCCATGGGAACGGGAGTTAGCGGGAAAAAACTTTTGTATGGAAAATCTAAACCGCTGAAGTTACACGCTTGAAATTTGAGATGCAGGTACCACTAAACTTCCAAAACCACTAAAGTTCCGGGCATAAGAATAGGTCTGAGGTTATCCCTTGCCTGTCGTAAGAGGCGACTGAAAGGGCGTGGGGGCTGTAGCGCACGGGCGGGGACTCGTGCGCTTAAATTACGGTCCCCGAGGACGATGGCGGTACCGCGGTGACCCTGGTACCGCCGTGAGTGGGGGTGTGTCGACCGCCTCTCATATCCGAGATGGTCCGTAAGGGCTTAGCGCGGCTGGGGCCGCCCTTGATGTAGTGGCTAAGGTCGTTCCGGGGGCCCCGGCAGTAACGCGCGAGTGGTCACCGTGGGGTTTTAGTGAGTGCGAGTCCCACATAACCCCGCCGTTGTCCGGCGGTGGGGTATCCATAACGGATTTCCCCACGATAAAAAAAAAAAAAACGTACCACTAAACTACGCGAATGAAATCGCGGGACGTCCACTAGTTTCGTATATAAGTGGAAACGTTTGACAACCACCCTGTCAGGTGTTAAGCGATATCGTCTAGGATGGAACACGCTAATTGCTTATTACTAAATACACACATCAAAAGTGTCTAGGGATCAAGTACATTTTAGAAGATTGAAATCAAGAATATATTTTACAAAAACTGAATTCATTCATAATTTATTCAAAATGTGGCGATAAGTCATTGATACGGATGATGGGGAATTAGGTAGGAGACCATTCCAGAAGATTTGATTTGATTTAAATAAATTTGATTTTTTTTAGAACTAATAATGTTCTTGATCCCTTTTTTAGAGCTAATAATGTACTTACCTTCGCCATGTTTCAGTATCAGAACGAAACTTAACGAAACAAGTTTTATTGAATTATATATAGTTTATCAGTTTTTCTTTTAAAATATTATAACCCGCTAACAACAATATGCCAACAGTGTTCCGCTCCGCCATTCCTGGATTAAACTAGAACCAGACCAGACACGGTCGGTGAAGACCAATCTATTCAAATAAGTACCTATGGAGACTTCAATTGGTTAAATTGGTTAGTATCCATATACTAATAAATTTAACCAATTGAAGTCCATCCATATACTAACCAATTTAACCAATTGAAGTCTCAGTGAGAAGTTTAATGGAATAGAAGTAGTTTTCAGAAACGAAGCTACCTTTACAGGACTACGTTAGCAATCCCAATAGAATATCCACTAAGTGAACGTAAATATGTGGAGCTGGAAATCGTAGCTTTAAATCTCAGGTCACACAGACGCAGCATGTACAGCGGACCGGGCTGAATCATTGGAAAACGAAAGTAGTGGTCTCTATGTGACAGGATTCATAGAAAGTCGTGTGTTACAAAATATTCCCAATTCCGGAAAAATCTCGGATCGGATTATGTGTATCTTCACTGTAAAACTTGTTATCGCCTCAATTTGTATAAACATTTCGTAAATATTTTCTTCCAAGACACCAAAACACTGTTAGCCTGGACAGATAACGCGTAATATTGAACCTAATGATATTCTAATGTTTATAGGAAACCTAACCGAATAAATGGAAACACGATGGCGATAAATGTCATTTATTTATTTTACTTTATTAGTAGTTCTATAGGTAAGTACTCATATTATTAAGAGAAAAAAATTGATTGTTTGTTCGTTTGAATGAACTACTAGATCCAAGGATAAATGGATGCAAGTCTATTAACGAGAGATATGTATGGGTGATGTAAAGAGCTGAGGTTGCCCCAGAATAGCATAAATGGACCAGATTGGTGATGTCCTGACGGAGGGTAGCGTGAAGTGTAGCCACAAGCGGAGATAATAGTTTAAAAAGTTAAACCGGGTATTACGGCGCGAAAATTAACCAAATATAAGCATTCAGCTTACCTTCGTCGTTTGTTCGTGACCACGGCACATGCAACCATTTCTTTAAAAAACCGGAGATAATGTATGAACAGATAATATTATTGTGGATGAAGCGGAAGGGGTATATCATTATATATAGAATTATGTATAGAGTCTCTGTCTAACTCTTTGGTTTCAGTCGTGAAGTATGTTTAAATGAATAGATATCTAAAAACGTTACCCGAGGTGTTAAAAAACAAAATCGCGGGGGGAAGCTAGTGAAATCCATAAATCCCGGTGTGATGGTTGGAACCTTTCGAGATAGCGTTAAGTATCCCATCCCGTAATCGTTTTAGGACACCATTATTATAAAAATAATGGCATAAAGTTGACCACGCCATTATTTTTACATATTAAAACCATAAATAAAGATAATAGATATCTGATATTTTGCAGTCCCTGTCACGTTTCTACGAAACCTGCACGACAAGCATACCAAGAAGATGCCAACAAGATGAGTAATCTGTAAGTTAGAGTAGTCTGTGTAATTATGATTATGATTTTTTTTGTATACCTATTTATCAAATACTGGCTTTACTGCGTAGTGTCACTCACGATGTTTTTGCGATCCCGTGAAAATTTCGAGAGAAAAAATTGCTGGGATTTGGGAAGGAATTCTTTTTAAAATGAAAATATCTCTGCAAAATATCTCTGACAACTCGATCTTGAGATAAAACTGTGGTCTGAGTGTATTTTTACGATTTTCTACTGCGGGTTTATCTTGATATTGTACGAATATCGTTTTAAATAGAATAGACCTGGACCTTCAATGGACCTTCTCAAATATTTTGTGTAAATAACTTAATATAGGAATTTTTAGTAAACTATTAAATGATATTTAATTGACGTCAATGTACTACCTAGTTTTACTTAGTTAATGTAAAACACAGTAAAACTAATAAATGTAACAATTTATTGTTTACGTCAACTTAGTGTGTTTAGTTACAATACTACAAAGTTAATTCATTTAGCTATTAAAACTCGATTTATTGTTGATGATGATAGAATTATTACCTATCTACGTATGAAAACAAAAATGTTACACACGTAACATCACAATCTAGACTGATTAGGTAGGTACCTATCGGAAATTCTACATATTTAAGTGCCAATGCTGAATTTGAGGAGTCCATTTAAAAAAGCGAAGCCTGAACTTCTCTACTACGTGTAATAATCTCTATTTTTTGTGCGCATGTATTATAAAAACTCTTAAGGGTGGACCATATTGTCTATAAGTAAATGGTAGCGAAAGCGTAAAGGATTATTTTACTGTCGTCCAAAGGCAAAACCTTGATTTGAAAACTTTAAACCCAATTTACGGCTTAATCCGAGGGCCTATTTTGCACGGGGCCAACAGGGAAAATTGCTTCTTTTGTAACTTCTGACCTATGGTATTTCCGCTTCAATTTTCCACGACAGACAAGTTTAGTGCGCTGTATTTTTTTTTTAACTTGTTAAATTGCCTTTAGCGTAATCGTATTTATGGCGCGTCTTTCTTGAAGCGTATGTTAGGATAAAAAAATGGTGACAAGCCAACGTTTTAATAAAAAAAGAAAGCCTTAGAATTTAGTACATGTGTTACCACTACAGCCTAAATGTTCCCGTCGTGGGGGTCGTAAGAGGCGACCGAAGGTACATTCCAGAGGATGGGCAGCAGCGCTCTCTGGGAGTTAAACCACAACACCACTGGCATTTCCCCCCAAATGATCCTGGAAATCATTGGGGGAGGCCCTCGTCTAACAGTGGACATGATGTGGATATTAATCCAGAACAGAGGGCTCCCGAGAACGCCACCAGAGGTGACTACTTATTTCATAGTTATGACATGATAAAACAACGACTAACGAAAGTAGCAATACAGCGATAATTAGTTTTTTAGTAGACCAAAAGTACATTTTTTGTCATACTTCAAAGAAACAAAAATAACGCTTTTTGTATGTGATAATATTTAAAAATAGTATACTTGTAAAAAACAAAAAATATTAACACGTGACCTTCCTTTGTCATCAAACAAAGTCAAATATGTACCTACTAATATACTGACTTGTTGTAGGGCGGTTGAGTTTGTGAAGCATCACAACTTGGAAATCTATAAAATCTAAATGAAGAAGTTTACACTGCCATAAGATTTGTATGATTTACCTTATCATTGGACCACCTTGGAAATATCTTCTTTCCAACAAAAAAACGGCTCATAATCCACGAAGTTACCGCGAACAAACATAATAAAGCATATACATATGTATTTGTGCGAATTGAGAAAGACTCCTTTTTTAAG
Organism: Conopomorpha cramerella; assembly: GCA_012932125.1. Taxonomy (NCBI): domain Eukaryota; kingdom Metazoa; phylum Arthropoda; class Insecta; order Lepidoptera; family Gracillariidae; genus Conopomorpha; species Conopomorpha cramerella. Next base: position 13,129 of record SJJU01004169.1, on the reverse strand, counting down.
GGACTTTAAAATTGAAACTACCCGAATTATAGCGATGGGCATTCACTATTAATAATACATTTAATGTAATAAAATAGTACGCGCATGTAGATCTATACTTTAAGAGATCTCGTACTATTTGTTATTCAATATACATAGTCATATTATTACGGAATTACCTGGTTAACTCTATGAATGATGCGCTGGAATGGAAGGAAATGAAAGTGAAGCAAAACTAACATTTTAGAAGTGGAGGGAAATTAAAGAAATTCTTCGAAGAATTTCTTTTCGTCTAAGATAACTTACCGTACCTTTGATCCTAAAGTAATGCATCGTTAATCGTTGCATGTTCCTATTGATGGCATAAAGTCCTATAGAATAATTAGGAAATGAGTAATTCCACAGAAGAACAAATGCAAACTGAAATGACGATGAAACAACACTTAACTAAGTAATTGCAGATAGGATATTGTCGAACTGAAACTGAACATTTTTCATGGGACATGTTATGCCCTTTTTATCTGATAAAATCAGCAAATCAAAGATCATTTTGCTTATATGTGGGATACTTAGAGAGTTTTGAGAAAATAAAAAAGTAACGAGAATTTCAAAAGAAAAGATTTATCTCTTCGTACGTAATACGTCAGTTTTCTTGAATACTTTATTCGATACAGCTGTGTCGTAGGGCCACTAGTCCTTTGTTCGTCCCCTAAAGTAAGACGACTGCGTTTGATCGCGCTGTACCAACAGCAGATAATTGCTTTTGAAGGTCCTTCAGTCATAAAAGAAATTCGAAGACGTACAAATGATTCATCAGGTTTAAAGCAACATTTGACATCGTAATAAAATCATACCACTATAATAAATAAAAAAAAATCGAATCGAACAGTCGTATTTTTACTTTTAAATAATCGAAGTTTTCGAAATAATTACAAGTGTCATCAAAAAATCTCTCTCTCTTTTTGCAAAACTTTCTGAGCTGACTGGTACTATAATTATTTCTGTAAGTTTTACGGACATAGTCAAATGCTTTCTTTTCAACCTTTAAAAAAAAGAATGTCATAAATAATCATGCATCTTACTAATATTAGAAAAAGTGTGTTTGGTTGAATGTGGAATGACAGATTTTGATGAAACTTTGCAATAATACTTATGGTTTATACCTACACCGGAATAACACAGTCATAGGTTATTATTAATCCCAAAATTCCTATGGAAACAAGAAAAACTATTAGTTGGTAACTAGAAAAAACTACATTTTCAGATCTTTCAAAAGTTGGTTTACTACCAGTAACAATCTTCTCATCAGGAGTAGTTCTTTCAAAGTTTTGTAGAAGGTAATATCTGGTCCTGTGGTCAAGAATATTTAAAAAAACCGCGAGGAGCGGCAGAGTGCACGACACTTTCAAAACAAATTAATTGACTTTCAAAGTTGAAGTAAAGCAAAGTTAATCTTAAGATAGTAACAAGTTGACATTTGCAGTGTTGCTATACTTAAGTTTGTATTACAGTTTGACTGCAATCTGGCCTTCGTGGGATTTCCGGGAACCGTCAGATGAACTCTCAAAGTTTTTGGAGCTTTCAAATTATATTAAACTAGTGGACGCCCCGCGATTTCATTCGTGTACTTTCAGTATTTCATACAAACTATAACACTCTCTATTTAGTGACGCGTCCCACAGGATAGGGATAAAAAGTAGCCTATGTCCTTTCTTAGGCTCTAAACTATATGTATACCAAATATCATTTAAATCGGTTTAGTAGTTTTGGCGTGAAAGCGACACGGACAGACAGACAGAGTTACTTTCGCATTTATAACATTAGTTTGGATTTCCAGCCTAAGATAATTACGTAGGTAAGAAGTCCTGTTATGTGAACTATTTTTTTTAAGTTCAAACATCTAACCACCAAAGAAATCTTCGTGAAGAAACTCAAGGAGAATCAATGAATTCTACCTATAACAGCGATTTGTATTTTTTATATTGTATTCTATAATACGCTTCGTGAAAGTTCTCTAGTAAAGCTTTTCTCTGGTGGACAAAGTGTGAGAACGCACTGGAAGCTGTTTGAAAACCGGAAACGTGTCATCGCACTAACGGCCACTACTGGGAACAGGCCTCCCGACGACACAGTATAATCCATATAAGTACCAAGTAATGTACGTGCACATGTGTTACACACAACAGTTTATTTTAGTTAAGTAAACATATATAGTTACGCAATTGCAAAAAAATCTATGTTATGTTACGGTACTGTTTATTATGTTTTAAGTAGAGTAGTTATTTTTATTTTTAGATTAAGTGTATTATTTGTTCAACATTACGCATTAGGGTAATCTGATACTTGTTGTTTATTTTGTGTGTTTGTATAAATATACTATACATCGGCAAACGTTGTTTTGTCCTTATACATTATTAGCACTGTTTATCTGCTATTGTATGCATGTATTATATATAATATCCTTCCTCAAGAATCACTCTATCTATTTACGAAAACCGCATCAAAATCCGTTGCGTACTTTTAAGATCTAAGCATATAGAGGTATATATGGACAGATAGCGAGAGGCAGCTTTGTTTTATACATACATGCATACACTTCACGCCTGTCTCCCAGAGGGATAGGCAGAGACTACAGATCTCCATTTGTCACGGTCCTGACATACCCCTTTCGCTTCATCTACATTCATACATCGTTTCATACATGACCTCCGGTTTCGAGTACTTTTCACGCCACCTTCCGTCAGGACATCATATAAATCTCTTTCGTTAATCGACTTTCATCCATTCTCTCCATAAGCCCAAACCACCGAAGCATGCCCTTTTCTGTTTTATACAACAAATGTTACTAACTCAGACCAAATTGCACATCGAATAAGACTACTACTATAAAGAAAATTGTCCACGTGCTCACACCAGAAGGACAATTCAGTCGTAACACGATTTCATATAACAAGGAATCACAAAGCATAAACTGTGTTTATTAGCATATAATCTGATCAGCATGTCAAGTGAATTACATTATGAACCTAGAATTCTAGAGAATTGCTTTGCCCTCCGGGTCAAGTCAATTAGTTGTTAATGTATACCGGGGACCGTATGTTGCCTTTTACCCGACTGTCAACATAGTTGTTATATTTGAAAGTATATTTTTATATAAGTGAAGGATGCCACATTTAGTTTGTTCAGAATATGAAAATATCTGTACTGGATTTTTTTAACTAAACAGAACGAGGGTTTTTTTTTATTTAGTTAGTTATTTTCTCACGCTCTCTTTGACTGATACTTCTTGCAACATCTTCAATCAATATTAAATAAGTGTCGCGTCGTATTAAGCTGTAACAATGGTTAATTTTCAAACTCCAAAAGTTTATTATCTAGATGTCGCTAGTAGATATCCAGGGGGACTTCTGTCAGTTATATTTTAGTGCGTTTTTTATTATTTGGGTGAGTTATTTAGACTTCAGACACTTTTGTAACATGTAGACAAAGAAGAAAAAAAAACTGTCGCCTTCAATACGGACTGCTTGAAGTTAGTAATTTCGTTGACATTTGTCCCCCTTTTTTTTTTTTTTTTTACATGGGGTATCCTCATGGACACCCCGCCGCCATGGGGACAGCGAACGGGATAGTGTCGGACTCTTACCGACTAAACCCCCATGATGACCTCCGTGTCGCGTGCAGGACGGGTCCCGGGAGTACCCGAAGGAATTGCATCAGGACCCGCCCAAGCGATCGGTCCTGTCGGACTCCGGCTCGGGGCAGACGGTGGTGTGTCTGCCCCAGCGACCTCCTTCACCGGCGGCAGTTACCAGGCCATAGGGTAACCGCCGCCCTTCCCGGGGCCGTCCAAGCAGGTGCCGGGGACCCCACTCCGACACCCACGACCCCAAGGACCCCTTTTAGGACGCCTTATACGCCAGGCAGGGGATACCGTAGTCCTATTCTTTTCTATACGCCCGGAACTACAGGGCTGGCGACGGGACGGCCACAACCCAACCGCCCCGCCGGCGTCGGACCCCTGATCTCGTGGGGTCCGACATCTTCCTCCCTTCCGGCCGCAGAGGATAGGGAGCGCAGCGCACCGCAATACTGACACTCCTCTTCCCCTGCGGCCCCTCCACGCCGCCATCTAGCGGTGACGGCCCCGCAAGGGCGCGGAGGATAGGGACAGCGGCGGTCGGAATACCGACTGTCCTCTCCCTCCGCGGCCTTCAGTGTGGCTGCGTCATGGGACGCAGCCTGACCGCTTGTCTGCGGGCTCGAAAGCGAGCCCGGGACAGCGGTCCCTCTCGGGCCGGCCAGTCTGCAACAGACCGGCCCAGTGGGTTCCTCTTAGCTTCACCGGGTGCCCCTACCCGGGTACTAAGCCCCCTCGCCACGACAAGGGAACCCATAGAGGGGGACATTTGTCCCCCTAATACAACTAGCGCCATCTATCATAACTAAGAGAAACAGGGGCCCTGAAAATTCCCCATTGACAATCAACACATAGTAGTGACCTCTATGTCATAGAAAATGAGTTTAAAAATGCCTCATTCTTACAATATGTAATATTGTACCTGCTTACTTACTAGTATGGAACATTGAATAGAACATTGTTCAATGGGAAACTTGACGTACCTATTTCCAATAATAACTTATAAAATATAACACAATACAAACATTGTTGTTTTTGTCAATTCACTCAATGAGCAAGTGAAAAGGTCAAGCTGGTCCGCCATTCGTCTGTGAGTGCACAATGCAACAACATATTGTAAGGATAAAAACTAAATTCATGTAATATTTAAAAAAAAGTTGAATTTTGTATTCACTGGTGTGAAATTGTGGATATTTCGAAAACCCACTTACTGTTATTAAAAGATAACAATTACTACGACAAAGAAAAAGACATCGTTATATTACATATTAAGTTTGTTTTTTTAATGATGTTTTGATGAATGATAAGAATAAGACATATTATTATTATTATTTTGGAGGAGTTTGGTAAACACGGTGACACAAAATTAATATTAGAGTAATGGTGATTTACCTAATAACAAAAATCTAGATACAGAGACATAGACATCAATAAGAAGTGCATTATTATGTTCGGTGATACTTCACATTACGTACTTATTCACAGTCGGGTATTTGATTTTGAAAATTTGTATTCTATGACAAGAAAGGGACATTTAAGTGGTTTATAAAGAAATAATTTATGGCAATAATAAATAAGTATTATCCTATCTTCGTGGAGCCACTACTGGCACGTGTGACAATTTGTAGACAATGATAATTTTAATTGTATATCGAGTGATAATCTGACTTCCATTGTATCGATCATCCAATCAGTATTGCGATTCTAAAGAAGTATAACTTACTTACAATCACGTGTTTTGGTACAACCGATGTTGTTGTTGTTGTTGTCCTACGGCTCTACAAGCTCCCACTATACCTACAAAACATGCCTCATGGAATATATGGCTCCCGCTCCGTCCAAACACTCATAGCTCACTGTCGATTCATGACAAACGACTGCCTCTTCGGAAACTGTCATTCGAAAGCATTGCTGGTGAAATTTTTGCTTCTCTTCTATAATAAATCCTGGAAGAAATCGCTATGAGCAATAAGGTCGCATTTTGCAATTTTTCCATTGTAATTTTTTACATTCGTAATGTACAGTGTGTAATAAAGAGTATATGCATTCATTCATTCAAAAACATACATTAACTTTACACGCGAAAATAATGTATATGAAAATGTACATTATTGCAGATTGATATTGAATAGTGTATTATTTTGTGGTTTATGGAGAGTGCCAAAATTCTATAAGAAAGATATTTGTAGAAGGGCCGAGCGAAATAGGATGCCCAAGAATGGCCTAAACCGAAAAATTTGGCGCTGTCCTAACGGAACAATAGTATTAGGAACCGGTGAACGTGTCTGAAAAATACGTCAACGTGGATGATGCTAAAGGGATATGTCAGTTGCTTAAAAATTTACTCCCTGTCTGCCAACCCGTTTAGAAGAGAGGCTTGAAGTTAAGAGTTGATGTAATGTAAATCAGTACATTTGGTTGTCAGTTCATTTAATATTTTTCATGAAATATTTTGTGTTGTATATTATATTAACTATCAGAATTCTAGGGCCGTTTGGCAGACTTTGATAAATTCAATAATAGCCAACACTCTTGCATTATTTTCGTGGAAGCACACAATTTATGAAACAAAATAGCTATTGCAAAATATTGTGGCAGTGACAGCCCACTAGAGTATTTCTGAAGCCTTTCTTCGCCTCTCTTCAACAGTATAATAATACCTAGTTGAACACCGACGTTATTGTTCGGGAATAAGGGTAAGATTTTATAAAGCATTTTGCAGCTAAAGAGAATGTTGCGCACACGAGGATAATATATCAATGTTTAATAAGAAGACTCTTTGTCTCCAGCGTTGTTTATTGGTTTTAAAAATATATTTTTCCTACGTAAATAAATGCACGTCCATTATCCCTAATGGGGTGGACAGAAACTTAGGTCACCTTTATCCCGATAGTTGCGGTGTTTTGGATAAATTCTAGGGTTAGTACTGAAGCCTGGTATTGATTGATCTTACTCAGGTTGCCTATTATTGCACATTCACTTTATGTCTCGCCCGCTCCATCACAAGACATGTTTTAAGTGGGAAAATCCTCATGGACACCCCACTGCCAAGGGGATAACGAGCTGGTAGTGTCAGACTCTTTCCAACTAAACCCCCACGACGACCTCCGTGTCGCAATCTGAGCGGGTCCTGCAAATAGGTCCTGTCTGGGCTGAGCAGAGACCCCACCCCAGCGACCTCCATCGCCGATGAAAGTTACCCGGTCATGTGGTATCCGCCGCCCTTCTCGGGATCGTACAAGTCTGTGTCGTAAACCGACACCCACGATCCCAAAAACACCTTTTTACGCCAGGCAGGGATACCGTAGTTCTATTTTGCTATTCGCCTGGAACTACAGTGCTAAGGACATGAAATGATAATAATATCATTTATTTATTCATCATTATAAGTGCTATTACATACATCTATATGTACAGTAACACAAAGCTTGATGAAAGTCATTTATGTTTTTAAAAACTAAAAAGTAGACGTCCCCGGTTCGAATTAATTTATTTTACTGGCCAGAAGAACCGGGAAGAATCTGGCATCTTTTCAAATCGTCAGGGCTTACATCTAAGTACTACACATAAATATGACTTAATACTAATTCAACAAATGCTAGATGAACATAATACCTACCTACACTACAATCAAAATACCTAAGTACAGTTTTTTATTATAGATGCTCTTTTTCTTGTCTTGTTTTATACCTACTGTTTGTTTCGGAAAATTGATTTTTGGAGTTTATTTAATGTGTCTACGTAAAGTAAATACAAAAACTCATGGCCACAGGCCGTGGTGGGGTGGACAGAACATTTGGCGTAATAATTATAGCTTCATGGCCAATTCTGTACGTAATGGGCAGTAAAAACTTCATCACACTTTCGACCTTCTGCAATTACAGTTTTCTAAGTTGTCACTGATTCCTAAAATACTGACTGCAGGCTAAACACATAAATTTTGTGATGATCAGAGACAAAATAACATGAATACCTAACGTCTTTTTTAAATAACAGTAATCCAGTTGTTGACATTACAAAATGCAAATGGATACCAGTTAATGACAATGATATCAATAAAGACGGCACATGATTATAGTAACTTGCAATCTCTCGGAACGGTTGCAGTGGCTTCCTGTTTCCGCGGTGAATCGAGTAAAATGGCGATTTTACGAGACGACCGCTCGGTTTGTCGACAAATCGGAACTACCGACTACAATCGACACAAAGATGATTCCAACCGTATTGGAATAAAAGTGTTTAATTAATAGTCATTTGATTGTAGAGGTATATTGTACAGATTTTAATGAAGGTTTGCGAACATTAGCTCACAGAGATTCAGTTCAGAAGAATTTTGCGCTTCGACCGGTTTTCAGACGGTATACAGAGTGTAAAAAGTGCTCGGGGTCTAGCAATGAATGTTCTTAGAAACGTCGTTGTTTTCGTCAATTTGAACAACTTTTACTACGGCGACAATGTAAGAAAGCCTAAAAAAAAAATCAATCCCTATACAAAAAAATGTCTATTTTGTATGGAGATGACAATACATTTTTTTGCGTTTCACTGCATTGTCGCCATAAGAGTTGCTCGTATCGAGCCCAACAACGTTTCTAAGACCATTGCTCGGGGCCCTCCAGTAAACTCTGACATTATCAGCACGTCTCCTGAATGTTCAGCTGACAGCTACACTCATGCTCTTCTAAAACTCTTTATACATACTTATGAATCCGTCATCTCAAGGAAAAAAGTCCTTAAAATGAAATAGATTTAAAAAAATATACCACTATTTTTTTTTCAAACTAGACGTGATGATAAATCGTGGCTCAAATCTCAATTACGGGTTGTTCACCTCGAAATATGATCGGTGCATTGGAAATTGTGTGTGGGTTCTAAATCACAAGATATTTGTAACATTGGCTAGCGACCGTTACCCTAATGTCCCGTTACCAATAGGTAGTACCCGTTACCTATTGTTGTTCTGCCTAACTTTAACACCAGTTTACAACTCGCATTGGCGGAGGATTCATGGCTTACTTTTGTATGATATTGATATGACAGGTAAAATACATGACTGGCAGAAGCTAGAAGCGAGGAAACGAAAACAGATCACAATGGCGTGCAATTGGAAAAGCCCATCCAGCTGTGTACGAATATGGGCTGATGATGATGATAATATTGATTTGGAGTGCGTGACTGTCACAGATACGACAACACTCGGACATCTTGATTCAGCGAAGCATAGAGGAATGCCTGTGTTAAGTAAGTTTTAAAACCGCCCGTCTACAGTCTAGACATTACCTAAATGATCGCTTCACACTTTTACTAATATAATAGGTACGTACACTTTATGAGATTACCCTAGTTCCATCCCCAGATTGTTATGTTAAGTACATATTCACAAGTTCAATCCCAGTAATGTGTATCCAGGTGTAGAGTAGCAATTGCTAGATAAAATTCTCAATAGCTCATATTTCACATTGCGTAAATTACCAAGCGATAGCTACTGAGCTCCGTTATAGAGTTCAGAAACCTTTTGATATGCGAATTATCGAAGTAGCTAAGTTAACAAGAACATTGTCTACAGCATTCAGACTCAGAAAAAGGGATCTACTAGTAAGTCTTAGCCAGAGGTCAAAATAAGACCTATAAATCTGCCCACGACTAAAACATTAACAGTTCTTTTACCTAGAATAATGAGATATATTAGCAAAACGGAGTAATTCCTTTATATAAATACACATCCAAGTGACAACACCTTTTCACTAGTGATACAGTTAAACGCGCTTCATTGTAAACAAAATAATATTTTAAACATAAAAAGAACATCCAAGTGTCGTAGTGTGAATTTCTTCATCGCAACAGTTTTGAGTGGCCGATCTCGCGACGACGTCTCGGTGATGTTTTATGTATATACGTTATTTCACATGCGAATGAACTTGCCGGCGCTGAACTTGACCCGTGTATTTTGCAAGAGCCGTGTGGTCTGCGACTCCCCCTACTCTTGGAGCAACAGCACAGTAATAATTGCCAACGAGAGCCATTCTCGCAATAACAACCACGGCCACCGCACGTCCATCAAAATGTTCCCAAACCCGTTCGACAGGAAACATTCGACCATACGACAAGTGCTCGATCGTTTCCTCAAGAGAGAGCCAAAGGCTGTCACGAGAAATGTACTCTCTAGAAAAGCTAGTAACACATCGTCGTGTTCAACGACATCGAGTGATTCAAAGAAGATCTTCGAAGCGTTGGTACTAAGGAGTTCATGAACAGAGTGCAATGAAAGTTTGTGTTACTTATCTGTCGCAATTGTGTGGTAGTTATCCTTGTTTTGCTAGTCATCTTCCAAAGTGTATATAAACTACAATCTACATAATGTTTTGGTAAGTTCACCTTTATGTTATTGCCCTGTTAATGTTTGTTTTGATCAGCGGCGGCGAGTGAGCACACGCGACACCCGTCCGCTCGATTGTGTAACCTACATTTAATTCTCGGATAAGTTGTGTAGAAAGTCTTTTATGGTTGGATTTATGGTGGTTTTGTAACTGTCGAAATAAATGTTTGTAGGCGTATTTTATTATGTTACAAGATAGGTAGTTGCATCAAGTACAATAAATGTACTGTTATAGATACTTTTAGGGCCTTACTAATAATGGCGGAATTGCTATTTCGACGATACACAAAGCTCAACCTAACTTGTGAGTTGTATGTCAAATACGGAATAACCAGTTCAAGTAGACCTATAATAACCGTTGTATAAGTGACAACGCGTTTATTTGTAAGGGGGTTACTGTGGAATAAGCAATGATATTGTCAAAACAGATATCAAACATCAAATGCAGTTTCTTCCCGGTTCTTCTGGCCAGTAAAATATTTTTTTTCGAAGCGGGACGTTTATTTTTTTTTATAAATCATAAATTACTTTCATCAAGCTTTGTATTATACTACTGTAGAGGTATATCTTTATGTAGGTAATAGGATAAGGACTATAGAAAGAAGACATAAACACATCTCATTTAAATGTCCCTCAAATACGATATTTGGACAATGGATAACCCGGGTTCCTATATCATAAGTTACGGGTGACGGGACGTATCTTGCATATACATAATTTCGACATAAACTCACCCGACGTTTTGGTCCGTCAAAAAAGTATATGACAGCAACAATTTGTTATCCGTAAGGTAGCTATTGAAACAAAGCATTCCTCTGGGCTATTCGTACTAGAACTAAGGCATCGCAAATATAACAGTAAATTCATACCTGCTGTTAATCTTAAAGACTTAAATATAATCTTTCAGGCTAACTCTTAATTCAATTATTTTTCTAATAACTACACTCGGGAGCAATGAAATCGAGTCAGTTTACTACTGGTTGAAGTAATAAACTGACTCGATTTCATTGCTCCCGAGTGTACTTTATCCTACCCTGTTTAGAACTGTATTCATAATGTCAGTCCACTGACGTCCACTAAACAGTAGATTATAAAACAGTATTATGACAAGGTTACTTTTTAACAGAAGTTATTTTTAACTTACCTTTACCTTCAGTTATTACTGTGACTTAAAGCCTGTAACAACTCTTAAGATAATTTGAATTTAAATCAAGTCCAAACCATTTTCTGCGAGAGTAACTTAAATTTACTTAGGTTAAATTCACCCGCTTTAGAAATATAATTTACTTTATTAGATTTCATTATTTTAACCTTTAGCCGAATTTAGGGTAAGGGTTCGGTAATCTGCCTTTGTCATAATTTTATCAACGATCAATGTTACCTACATTCTAATAAAACATGTGTAACTGCTATTTAAAACAGCACAATATGAACGTGAATAGAATGTTAAGGATTTATTACAATTTTATCGCTTGACAGGTCAGCTGTCAGGTTTCTTGCAATATTTCTGGGATCCCATTTAATATTATTAATTTAACCAATTTATTACCTCACCTATGTAAGGTTGGGCTATCTCTAGTATAAATTATTTTCTGTTGTTCTTCTTTTAGAATTTTTAAACGTAAAATTTATTAGGTATGTTTATTTCAGATTACTAATGTGCTAATTACTAATGTGCCTGATCATCGGCATGATGATTGTTTTAAATTATGTACTGCTAAAATGTGATTCCTAATGATAAATTAAAATTGGAAATGAGTAGAGGAAAATAATGGCCTACCTATATGATACCTACATTTTCATATAAAGGAATAAAATTTAAACTGGTTATTGTAAGTACGATGTACTGTATATTTAATATAGTGAAGAATTTTTCTTTTACTTACAACCATTTCAAAATATTAAATACAGGTTTAGATCGGCAACAAGCTTCATCAAAAATGTCATGCCTTAAACATAATTAAATGTCAGTAAATTAAATAAAATATATGTACGATGTATTTGATTTTGAAAACTAACTTTTCACCAGAAAATTAAACAAACATAATTATGATTGTATACAAGCCGGTGGGTACTACTTATATAAAATATTTTTTTGTAATCAATCGAAGTATTTTATACCGAATTTTACATTAAAAAAAATAATTGAATTTATTCTCAACGACATTTAGGCTGCAAATTTCTTCGTTATTTTAACATGATTATCAATAACAGTTAATGAGTCAGATTCGGAAGCGCAAATCAGTTATTCACGCCCATAAAATAGGCAGTTTTTTTTTAAATTTTCGTAACTTTGCCCGCTCACGTTGAATTTGAGCAACTGGTAATGTTTACAACATGATATCGTTAGTAATTATTTTGCAAGACACTTCTTCGCCTGGAACCTGTTCCGAGAGTGACCAATGTATCCTTGAGACATTTATTGTATGCGCCTATGTTTGTAAATCTCGAATTTTAAAACATGAATCGCTCCTAGTATAGGTACTTATCGAGAAAACAATGCAAAACGACCATAATGTAGGAATGTATCTCCATTATGTAACTAATTTTACAAACGAGAAAGTTTGTATAGTTGTTTGTTACTTTTTCACAGAGGAAGTACTGAAAGGACTGCAACTAAACTTTACATAATATAGCTTATGCATAGGAATAACAAAAATGTATCCAGCTTTAATTTATCCCGACATTCCCAAGGGGCCCGAATGAACTTACAGGGTAACACCGCCGAGGTACAGTCGGCTAAGAATCTTATCGTCGCCTTAATTCTAATAAAGCATAAGTCATTTCGAGCAATTTTTGTTAAAAATAAAATAAATATTGACGTGAGTTATTGTCTATTACTTCAACCGAATTTGCTCTCTTTCTTACTAACAAAGTTCGTGAACGCAAGAAAGAGATGAATGTAGTTTTTTCTACTCTATCGAAATGACAAATAAAACAAAAATTGCTCGAAATGACTTATGCTTTATTAGAATTAAGGCGACGTTATCTACCATCCTAAGCTTGGACCTCATAATAATATGAATGTCATTAGGCATTACGGTTATTTTTTTTTTGTCACAATAGAACAACTCTACCTTATTCATGTTTTAGTAACACAGGAGCTGTCATCAAAACTGGTGACTAATTTCTTGGCCTAC